>CAKNXH010056250.1:15444-29255 GCA_932178445.1 Andricus quercusramuli
CCATCTGTGCACGTGCACAGTTGTCCAAGTGACAACTGTGCACGTCTAAATTTCGACGTGCACAGTTGTCCCATTACCATCTGTGCACGTGCACAGATGTCCAAGTGACAACTGTGCATGTCTAAATATCGACGTGCACAGTTGTCCAAGTACCATCTGTGCACGTGCACAGTTGTCCAAGTGACAACTGTACACGTCGAAATTTCGACGTGCACAGATGGGCTCCTGTGGTCTTGGACGTGCACAGATGGACGTGCACAGTTGTCCGTCTGGCCATCGACGTGCACAGTTGGGCACGTGCAAAGTTGCTACGTGCAAAGTTGTCCGTCACCCAGATAAGGATGTTCAAAATGACCAATATCAGCAAGTGGAACAATGCCACACTACAATGCCGCCAACAACAATTAACTTAGTTTTAACGGCGAAAATAATATATAAATTTATTGTCTAAAAAGACAAGTTGTATATTATCATTAAGGTACAAATAGCTGCATTTTTTCGGTACGATTAGGGGGAGCTGAAAAATAGGCTATTTGTAGCGAAATTTCGGCAGGTTCTAGACTTCAAGTCGCATAATCTCTTGACGAAATGTATGTTGTTTTCCAGAGGAAACAAGGATATATATTCTTAAAAATATTGTCTGCAATGAACATTGAAGGCGTAAAGACTTAAATGATGTGAAAACCCATATATATGTATGCTTTCGTTCTTTTTATAAGCCCTCATTTCAGAATAAGATAAGCAACCTTGAAAGCGTTAGTTTACATCTAATCGCGACTCCGGAATTCTTCTTCCTCACATCAGGGCCGCGAATAAGTTCCATTAATGTATCATTACGTTAAGTCTACAATCTAGAAATTAGATGAAAAATATTGTATTTATAAATTCCGTGATTCCGTTCGAATAATTTACCAAATATTAAATAAATAATATTACTACTTTACACATCTGGAATTTTAAAATCGACAAATACTACTTATTTGCTAGTATTTTTTATAGTTGACACTCCTACCTTGAAATGGCCAGTTTCAAGGATGAATAGAGTTAACTAATTTCTCTCCTACCTCCTTCCGAAATATTAACAAATAACCCAAAATGAACTTCGAGAACTCTGTCTGACAGAGCAGTCCTCGCGACGCATTAGCTAACAGCACCGGCAGACGTTACGTACTTTTTCCAAATATGAATATCTCAGTAAATTTCAAACGAATCGATATGAGATTTTAAAGAAAACTACATCCAATATTGCTGAACAAATCACTCCCTGGAAGTTGTTTGAAAGTCGAAGTTACCTAGACACTTTTTACCGGCGAAACCAAGAAAACACAATTAACGATTGACCTCATTTTGCAAATATGAACTTTCTGGAAAAACGTTACACGCTACAATAACATTTTATCTAACAATATTTTTCGCCTAAATTTGCAATAAAATTCATTACAACAAAATTGTTTTTTTGTAGGGTGCGCATTTTTTTCAATCATAAAATCGAGACAACGAAAATACGTCTGTTTTTAATATCAATGCATATTATGAATTATTGTCATAATATACATTTCTTGAAATGATATAAAATTTTCGCGGTAGCTCAAGATAAAATTAAATACAAAATCAGGAACAAATATTGAAGTAATCATGATAAATACAATTTGTACTTTATTTTGCAATATCTAAATAAGCAATCACAGGCCAACGACAAGAAATAAATGTATGTATGTATAGTGTATACCATTAAGCCATTTCCCTTTATTCGGGGTAGGCGTGACACTACCCGATTCGGGTAGTGTTTCTAGGTGGATAGTTTCTTATAGTAAATAACTACAAGTGTGGGCTTACCACACCCACGACATGCCAACAGCACGTAGTGAGTAGTATTCCCGGACGGTCACCCATCCAAGTACTAACCGCGCCCAACACTGCTTAACTTCAGTGATCTAACGAGAACTGGTTTTTGCAGCGTATGGCCGTTGGCGTATGTATGTAATATGTTATATGTATGTAATGTAATATACATTAGAAATAATAATGTTGAACATATAATGTAGGAAATTTTGCATTTTGGACAAACTAGAGTGCGAAGCACGAGGTACGTGATAAGAATGTATTCGTTAAAGCCGATGGAGTTTTAACAAGAGTGAATTCACAATCACCAAACTACAGTTGTCGATACTTTGACCCGCAATTTTAAAAGGTCTGTGCACAAATGTGGGGAAATACAAAGGCCGAGGTCGATTACAATTTCCTTGGAATCTTTTAAAATTTCCTGAAATATTTTGAATGCTATAAAAACTTTTAAAATTCATTAAAGCTTTCTTGAAATCTTTTAAAATACTCAAAAGTATTCAAAAACCCTGGAATATTTTTAATTCTTTGAAATAAATTGAAAATTCCTTGGAATCCTTTTAAAATACCCTGAAATATTTCAAATCCTTTAAAATCTTTTAAAATCCCTTGAAAATTCCTTATAATTTTTTTAAATATTCTAGTCTTCGAAATTCTTTGAAAACCCTTAAATATTCAAAAATACCCTAAAATATTTGTTTTTAATTCAAGAAAATTCGGAAATAGGTATTATTCAAAACTGGTCAATCCGTTTTTTAATTTATTGAAAGAAAAGTTATTAAGGTGATCTTTTTATGTAAAAAAGTGTCTTTAGAGATTTTATCTTAAAAAAGTGATTAAAAAGTGATTTGAGAAAAAAGGGCCAACACTGACTGTGTCGTAGCCCTAATTATTCAGGACATTTACTATAAGTGCTTCTCACCAAAATTCCCTGACTTTTGCCATTTTTTTCAAAATCCCTAACTTTCCCTGACTTTTGACTGATTTCCAAGTTTTCTGTGAACTGCAGTCATCCTGAAGAACATATAAAAGTTGGTCAACACGAATAAAAATGTAGTCATTAATATTATTGGTCCAAAGTTCTTTTTGTGTCAGGTGCAGATAATACTTGAAAGTTACAAAGTTACCAGTATTTATCCACAGCTTAACATTTGAAACAATATAATAGATCAAAACTCTTAATAAGTTTTAATGTTTTATAAACTTTTTCTTCTGACAAACAAGAAAAAATTGTACAAATTTAGGAATTCCATTCACTATACCCTTACACCTAATACAAAGACCAGTTGATTATTGCAACAATCAACTGGTTCTTGTTTGTTTACATGATAATACAATTACTGAATCATACAGTTATGAAAGACACAAAACCTGTGAAAATCGACGGAACATTGGTATTTTCCGAAGGAAAACCGATTTCTTCGATCATAGCAAGATCTTCTGAAAACTATACGGGTTCGGAGAACGTTCTCGAAATAGCCCCTGACGTTGGTCGACAAGCCGCAAGAAGACTGTCTATTTCCATGCACGCGTGACGCAAAACCACACATGAAAAGGGACGCGTGTCGATCTGTATGTTCACTGATACTTGAATGCATACTCTCCATCACTTCTCTTACTATCTCTTGCTTACACAATTACACATATATACACCCATTTACAGCTCAAAAATCACTTATGAGTTCTGCAGACTCGAAAAGCGCATCTGCTAACTGCTCACGCTCACGCACAAAGGGGTCTAAGACCCACTTAAAAAGACCTATTGTGCCTGTTCATTCCTACAATCGATCCTTCCCATCCAAATAATTTTATCAACAGCCCCTCCTCGCATGTTGCAAAAAACAGTCCGAAAAATTCCTTACTAATTAATTATTCTGTTATCTCGAGTCAGATGTAAATAGAAAGAAATGATAATTTATGTTGCTCCCTTTTATCACTTCAAATTAGTTATTACTTCATAACCAGTGCATTATTTATATTCTTATGTATAGGTAAACTTATGAAACAATACACGAGTAGATTGTAAATATTGAATGTAATTAAGGAAGTATTGTGATAGTGTAAACCGAGCTTCAAGAAAGTAATTAGCACCGGTTCGCCAGTTATTTTTGACCGTAATAATTACAAGCTGTCAAGTAAAAATGACCGACCTAGGAAATTAAATAGAAGAAAGAGGAATAATGTGTTTTATGAAATCAAAATATTAATCAGTATTTACCTCGCGGTTAGTTTAGATCGGACCAGCGCAGCGGCGCCTCTAATGGTGTGCGGGTCAACAATTGACACACGACACATGTACACTAGTTGTATCTCTCAGTCCCTCGTTATCAGGTTAGTTGTCTCTGTCAGCGCACAGAGCATACAGCAAGAGGTCGTAAGTTAACTGTGTGTCTTCTTTCACCTTTCTCTTTACACACACAACCCTTCTTCTTGGATCTTGAGGATTGACTTGGAAGCAGGCGATCGTCTAGACGCGTCTCGTCTCCAGCAAGGACCTTAGGGATCGTATCGCTCGATCGGTAATCGTGGCACTTGACAATACTTACTTCGATACCGTGCGGACAGAAGGCCGTTTTACACTGGCTCCTTTCGCTGCTGGAGGCTCTATGTATACCGCGTTCTTCGTCCTGTTGCCTGCGAGTGTGGGCTCTTGAACGCCGTATGTGTGTGGCACAGCGTACATTGGGCGTACAGCAGGGCTAATTAAAGAAACAAAGTTTCATTAATGTCTTTGATTTCATTCAAGCTCCAGAAGAATCGTAGAGTCGGCGAGAGAAACTCGCCGCATGGGAAGATATCGAGGGGGGAACAACTCTGGTAATGCGAGGGACCGCTTGGTTATCGTAAATAGCAATCCGGCATAATCCAAGTAATCCTAGGTAATCCACATGTAATCCGGTACAATCCATTTGTAATTCACAACAATCCACTTACGATCCGGCTAATTTATTCAATCCGGATAATACGAGTAATCCCCTTGTAATCTAAATATAACCCCAGGTGATCCACTTGTAATTCCAGGTAATTCAATTGTAATATCAGGTAATCCATTTGTAATCCTGGGTAACATACTTGTAATCCCATGCAATCCACTTGTAATTTTGGTAATCCAGTAAAACCCTAGGTTATAATGCAAGATGATACTCTAGTCACCCTAGGCAATCCAGTTATAATCTCATGGTTAATACAAGTAAACTAAGTACTCCACGTGTAATCTTGTATAAACAATTCGTAATCCCTTATAATCCACTTGTAATCCTATGCAATCTACTCGCAATTCCATGCAATCAACTCGTAACCTCTGATAATCCACTTGTTATCCAGAGTAATATACTTGAAATTGGGGTGATCTGGCGTAATCTGGGTAATGCCCGTAATCCAGAATAAGCCTGGGTCATTGACTTGCAATCCTAGTTGATCCACTTACAATCCTAGGTAATGCACTCTTAATCAGGAGTCATCTAAGTAATCCACTCGCTCGCAAGTTTGAGCACGCCTGGGGCGCGCACCTGTTGAATCACGCGCTTCGCGCTCGGACACATTTGCCTGACGCTTTAACCCTCAAAGCGCCATGCTATGTAATAATAACACAAAGTGATATGTGGGGTCGTGGACGACCCCCGTCGGAGGATGTCATATTGCAAAGAGAGTAGCCGTTATTTCAATTCCAAAAAATTACTGAATACTCTTCAGCTATCCTTCTAGTGTGTAGATAAGGTTTTATTGACGAAAAAATTTTTGTTGCGTGTTATAAAAATAAAAATCTTACGAAAACGTGAAAAATGACTTTTTGGCGAAAAAATCATAACTCAGTCAATTTTGAATATTTTTACCTAAAAATTTAACCTGTAATTCTCAAAATATAATAGCTCTTCAAGAAAAACAAATTATTATAGTGCAGCTTTCAAAAAAGGTGGGGTCGTGGGCGACCCCGACGAGACGGCGAGTGCTTCACACGTACACTCAGAAAAAAATTTGTCTTCAACCAAACAAACTTTTTTGTTGGATATACATGAAAATTTGGTTGAATTAAACAAATTTGTGTTGATTCAACAAAATATTTTATTGAACTAACCAACTTTTTTGGTTCGATCAGCCAAATACTCCATCTAACAAAAGATTTGGTTGAAACCACAAAAAAATTAGGTTGGGACAACCAAATATTTTGTTGTTCATATAATAACCAAATTCTATGGTTGAGCCAACAAAAATTTGTCGATTCAACCAAATCGTTTTCTGAGTGTAGGGGGAACCACCCTACAGTAGATATGAAAAAAATCAACAGCACTTAACTGCATCAGTTTCCAAAAATGAAGAAAGATGATAATTGTTAAATAAAGCGTACATATTCAATTAAGTATTCTTATAAAAAAAATACCACGAAATTAATTAATTAGCTGTATTAAAGATTTTTATTAGACCAGGTCAAGGGTACGATTTTGACACCTTTGTCCATCAATAGATAATCGTTTCTGGTATTGCTTCTGGGCAAGTTAGAGTACTTAATTCTGGATAATTATAACTTCTCATCAGTATACTTACAATTAAAATCAATTTATTGAGTAAATAATAGTTCAAACTATGATTATTTCACAAAAAACGCAAAAGTTTAAATTATTGACATTTTGTTATCTCTGATATTTCGTATGGTTGGTGCGATTGGTACGAGATGTTTAATCTTCATACAATTTAACCTGACTTGCGATGGCAGAAAAGTGCAGTTTTTTTACATACCTTGATCAAAAAAATTATATATTTTCCGAAAGGCTCCTCGAAACACAATTAAAATTTATGAACTTTTTAATAAATAATCATTTACACTATTTTCTTGGTTTATTATTTGAAATAATTTGAATTTAAAAACTTTACGAATCAAAATAAACAAACAAACACAACCTTTAATTTAAAACAACTGCGAGACAGTCGCAGAGCTGCCAATTTTAATAGAGACATTCCTTGTAATTTTCCGATTATCTACTGTTGGTTATCTACTGTTGGAAAATGTAATATCCAATAAATTCTCCTTAAATATTTATAAATATCAAAGAAAAAAAAACTTTGTATTTATAAATATTGTTCATTAAACTTCAAGCTTTGATTCTAATATATATTACATGTCATGAAAATGTTTCATTAAGTTAAAAAGTGTAAATAAAGGAGAGGTGAAAATTTTTTTTCAGGTTAAAAATAAATTTTTGGCTCTCACGCATTAATTAATTATATAATTTGAATAAAACTTCGTCAGGAGATATAGTATCCTTGCTGAAACGTTATACTAACAAAAGTAATGAACATTTGTTGATAGTTTTCCAGTTAATTAAGATTATCTACTGTAAATCATTATCTACTGTAGGGTGGTTTCCCCTATGCAAATGCTGAACTAATCTATGGGGTAAAATTTTCCAAGTGTCCCCACCTAAAATTTTGTTGTCGCCTATCTTATTCAAACTCCGCCAGATTGCAGTGCTAGTGGACCTCTTTATATTCTGTAAAGGGGGCGCACCTAGTATAACGGGTTGTCAAGATACAGGGGCCCGAATTTTCGACGATTCACCCCGACTGCTAACCTTCAATTGTACATAACTCATGTTACAGTTATCCAATTTAACTTTTTTATGCGGGTTTTAGAAAGGTATTTTAACAAGGTTTACAACAAAAATAACCAATGAACAATAAAAAAATTATTTCACGTTGATTTTTCATTTTAAAAAACATTCTTGTGATTTTCTCCCAATGCGGCATTTTTAATATTTTTTTAGTTAGGCTAGAAAAAAAGCTTGATTTTTTCTCTTGAAAAACCCCCCAGAACTAAAATGGGATGGAAAGTATTGGATGAGTTGTAGAAGGTCACAAGAACGCGGGTGCCCCGCGCCAACGAGCCACGGCGCTACTAGGCGTGCTGTAGTGACTCAGTTGTTTTAATAATTGATAAAAATTATGTTTCTGCTTACAAGTAACAAAAATCAGGTCACGATCTATACAACTGTCATCTATTACAAAGAGGGTAATGAATTAAAACATCGCAATCTAGCTCTTTTATCCGACAACCTAAATCACGAAACAATATCTGTTTACGAATTTCAGAAAGTTATAACCAAATACCTAAAAAATAATTTCAAAAAAAAAAAAAATTATTCACTCTATCGATGGTGCAGCACAACCTTTTTAAAATAAGTACAATTTTGCAAATCTGCTATATCATGAAGCAGACTTCGGTATTCAGACGGAATGGCACTTTCACGCGACTGCACATGGAAAAGGACCATGTGATGGAATTGGGGGCAATTTGAAAAGACTCGCCGCACGTGCAAGTCTCCAGGCATCGTCTCAGAATCAGATTTTGACTGCTGATGCTCTATATCAATGGGCTAAAAAACTTGCCTGAAACGGTAATATTTTTCATTTCCAAAGAAAATCATGCCGCCACTGCTGAAAACCTTAAAACTCGATTCGACTCTGCAAAGAATGTGCCAAGCACACAAAAATACTATCACTTTGTACCCTCTTCAGAGTCGACTCTAATTTTGAAGAAGTATTCGTCATCTCCACAGTATGACATTTTCCCGAAGAGAAAAATCGCAAAGAGATCGCGAAGAGAAGATCAAAGTGAACGTTAAGCTGAACAAAAAATCACTTTTTAAGTAACACAGTGAGAGGCAAGGGGACTCACACCAAAAAGCACCCCAAAACGTGAGAGGCAAGGGAATCACATAAAAAAAGCACCCCAAAACGTGAGAGGCAAGGGGACTCACATAAAAAAGCACCCCGAAATGTGAAAGGCAAGGAGAATCACGTCAAAAATTGTTAAAGGCAAAGAGATTAACACCAAAAAAACTCACCAAAACGTGGCATACAAGACGACTTATTAAAAACCATCTCGAAATGTAACAGATAAGCAGAACCATCCAACAAAATCGTTAATGATTTTATTATTAACTATCGTTTTCCTACAATGGAACCATTTGAAAATTTTAATTAAGAAAATATGTAAATCGTTCTCCAGCTACATGAAAGTAAGGATAAAATGAAATATTCGTTACATGTTAACTGAAAAATCATGTTTAACAATTATTAAAACAACTGAGTCACTACAGCACGCCTAGTAGCGCCGTGGCTCGTTGGCGCGGGGCACCCGCGCTCTGGTGACCTTCTACAACTCAACCAATACTTTCCATCCCATTTTCGTTCTGGGGGGTTTTTAAGAGAAAAAATCAAGCTTTTTTCTAGCCTAACTAAAAAAATATTAAAAATGCCGCATTGGGAGAAAATAACAAGAATGTTTTTTAAAACGAAAAATCAAGGTGAAATAATTTTTTTATTGTTCATTGGTTATTTTTGTTGTAAACCTTGTTAAAATTCCTTTCTAAAACCCGTATAAAAAATTTAAATTGGATAACTGTAACAGGAGTTATGTACAATTGAAGGTTAGCAGTCGGGGTGAATCGTCGAAAATTCGGGCCCCTGTATCTTGACAACCCGTTATACTAGGTGCGCCCCCTTTACAGAATATAAAGAGGTCCACTAGCACTACAATCTCGCGGAGTTTGAATAAGATAGGCGACAACAAAATTTTAGGCGGGGACACTTGGGAAATTTTACCCCCTATGTAGCCACTTGCCAACTGTGTCGATCGGAAGGAGAGATTTTCGACTAACGCTAAGGGGCACCACAGAACCCGAATTTAAAAAAAAAGTAACTTCAGTATAATCGCGCAAAAAAAAAAAGAAAAAAAGTGGGGTCTTCTCATACCCCGTGGGCGCTTTAAGGGTTAAGCTCAGTTCCTCTAGGTTTTCGTACATCGTGTGCTCGCTATTGCGCGCTTCGCGGGCTAATACTCTTTTAGTAAACTTCATCATTATGACTTGCTTTTGGTTTGATTGCGTCAGTTTTACATAAAAAGAAGAACTAATTAACTTAAGGTTCTATCGACCTTAAGGTACACATTCTCATCAAGACACTCGCGTTCGATATTTGCTTTCAAAATCCAACAAACCTCGCGCTCCACGCTCGTTTCTGTTCATCGTATAATAGAAACCTAAAAGTTTGAGCGCGCTTGCCGCGCGAGATTTGGTCATCGCGCTTCGCAACGACTACGTGTTATGTTCTATGTTCTTCAGATAAAAATGACTAAATTTTTATTTGATATAAAATGAAGAAGGAAATTCCATTACTCCAACGTATATTTCCGTATCATTCTAATTAATCATACAATTTGAAAGATTTTTTCCAACCACCTAAAAAGGGAAGAAAGAAAGTATCTAAGTCGTTTTTAGAACACATATATGATAAATTTCTAAATGATTATTGAAAAATGGACATTTGACGAAAACCGGGGGGGGGGGGGGCAAATCTTACACAAATCTATACCTTCTCTGGATGAGAATGTAAAAATACAAATTTCCATGTACCGTGTACATTAATGATGATTATTTTATTGTATTAATGGTTAGAAATAGCATTGAGAACATACAATGAAATATTGTGGAAAAACACACACGAGATGAAGAAGAAATTAAATATGCAAAGTTTTGATGAGAATGTGCCCTCGTATCGGGCAGATTTTTTCACTGTTAATGTTATTTTTTACAAATAATACAAAAACTACACATCCTATCAAAAAGTGACCAATGCAGATCTTCTTTGAGTGCACAATTCTGGTTCAATCATCATTCGACGTATCTTGCATAGTTTGACCGTAAAATTAAATTTTTGGATTTTTCATTATTTTTTGTGCAATAAAATGTGAATTTAAAATTTTTCAAGAAAATTCAAAAAGTTGTTATGATAATCTTGTAGGGCGTGCAAACAGAAACACTTTTCTTTTCCTTACTTTTTTTCATATCGTGCATTGTTTGGCTCAAAATGTTAATTTTCGTTTTTTATTTTTTTATTTTGAGAATGCTATGGCTCAGACAATTTTTTTTTTCATCGAAAAAAGTCATGAGGATAAGTTGTTCGAATTTCCATGTGCTAAGAAGAGCCGTAAATAGAAATTTCAAATTTAGAAAAAAATAGTCACAAAAATTTGAAAGATGCTTCAACTTTTTGAAATTTCGTCCAAAATAGCTGACTGACGAGCTTGTCCTTTCTTTTCACACTCTCATAAAGTGTGCCAAGGGGCAACCCAATCGAATGATTTCTTCCAATTTTATCGTGTTTACAGACTACAACGACAACGACAGACAGACACCGACGTAAAAACTACTTTATTCTGTATCAGGGGGCCTCAAAACATCGACATTGGACGGAATCCGCGAAAGTCATTTTTCACAGAAAACCAATACCTTCTCATTATGATGAGAATGTAAAAGGGATAATGCTGCTTTATTTGGTTTTATTTAACTTTACTCGATTTACTTATTTTGATGTGCACTGCAGACTCTTCAGGTAACAGAAACTCCGCATCCAGGTCTTCACTTTAAAATAAAGGAAGACCTTAATGACGAGTTTCAAAGAAACTGAATAATATGAGTTCTTAACTAATTGATTTAAACTTATCGGTTTTATATTTCGAATTGCACTTATAACCCTTTGAACTGGGTTTGAGACAGGTTTGGGAATCTACTGGGTTATTTCCAAAATGGTTCCTTGAGAACCTGGGTTTTCCAAGTCGGTTGGATTTTCCGCTCGTTGACTGGTGAAGGCACTGGTGCAGGTATTTATTGGTTTACAGGTAACTTCGATTCCCCTGCTTCTAATACACCATCATAATGGTTGACAATGAGTATTGTCAAAGGAGTTTATTGCTCCACAGTTAGGCTCAGTTCTCCTGCTGGTAGTTGAGGATGATGATGGTGATAATGGTTGACAATGAGAATCGTCGAAAGGGTTTTTCTGAGTGAAGTTGTAATTTCTTTGAAAGGAATTGAAATTGTGGGCGATTACCGACTCGCACCCGCTGACCTGAGTAGTATACCCCCACCATTGCGTCCAGCGCGTTACCCCTCGCTTGCTTGTCCTCGCCTGGGATTCTAACTTAAAAGACTGGCGCACCGGGCGATTGCCTTTTCGCTCACGACCATTGCGGATCTATAAGCAATATTCAGCCCTACTCTCCTCCTCCCTTTTCATTTTCCACACAATTCTTGAGGTAGACTGGAGAGCGAAATAAAAAGACGTTGAAAATCTTTCAGAAAGGCCTTCAAAAATGGTGTGTGCCAGTGTCAATGAAAATCATGAAGACTTAAAAGCTGATGATGTAAGAAGTATTAAATTATCTGCTCGTAGAGCTAGACATCGATTAATTCCAAGCCTCCGTACAGATTTGGAGGGAACGCGACACATAGTTAGCGATTCGGGTTTGAGAACTTGATTTGGTGAGGATGTTGTAATTTTAAATAATGAGACTGATAATTTTGTAATTTTCACAACTGGGCAAGTTTAGAATTATTGACTCTTCAGAAGCATTTGTACATTGATGGTACATTTGATTATTGTGTTCAATTCTACACTCAACTTTTCACACTGCACGGCTATTTTAATGGACATTATGTTCCACTCGTTTACTGTTTCTTAATATATAAAAAAATTTCACGTATCAACAATGTTTTGCTGCTCTCTAGGAGAGAATAGGGCTGGACATTGCTTGAAAGGGAGCAGTAGAAGAGGAGACAGATCTGTAGTCCGTGCAGTGGAAGGGACGTTCGCTCCCCTCAACAGGTCATGTATAAAAGCGTGTACCTGTGCAGGCCGGAAGCGAAAAATATACTGCCCGGTGCATCTGAAATATTCACACTGGGCATTGTAGATAGAAATTGCAAATTTTATTGTCGGGATACCGGACAATAAAATTAAACTGTTGTCCCTTTAGATTCCAGTTTAGAAATTTCCGATGGAGTTTATTACTCTAAACTTGGAAGCTTTTTAACTTCAAAGACGCGTTAAATGAATGTAAATAAAAAACATGTGCCCGCTTAGCAGGCACATTCTCATAGAGCATTTCGCGCATGGCTCGCTTGGATCGCAAGTTTGAGCGCGCCTAGGGCGCGCGGCTGTTGGATCTCGCGTTTCACGCTCGATATTGTATTCACATCGTGCTACGCGCTCGCACGTATTTACATCGCGTTCACGCTCGGTTCCACTAGATTTTTGAAATACGTATTCGACTTCGATGAAAAGAAAAATTTTATTTGCAAACATTATAAAATTATCAAAACCTCTACATATGAAGCGATTGTTAAATTTCTTTTTATTTTAGACTGATAAGTGAGTTTAGGGGTCGTGCATAAATGACGTAACACAATTTTCTGACAATTTCGACACCCCGCCCCCTTCCCCCTATGTCACGCTTTTTCCGACTTTTCCCTGTAGTTTTTCACCATTGTGTAACACTGTGCTAGACTTCCCCTCCCCCCAAGAAGTGTTACGTCATTTATGCGCGACCCCTTATTTATTTGAGGTCCTAACGACCGCAAGGAACACATTCCCATCCAGACACTAGCGCTCGATATTTGATTTGAGAATCATTTGAACATTACGTTCCACGCTCTGTTCTGTGCATCGTATGATAGAAACAAAAAAGTTTAAACGCACTTACGGCACGCAATGTGTTCGTCACGCTTCACGCTCCAAAATACGTTGGTCGCGCGCTTTGTGTTTCGTGTTATATGTTCTTCATAGACAAATTACTAAATTTGTATTTCATTTTAAATGAAGAATAATGATATAATTTAGGCGACAAATTTTATTAGTTAAAATGTTATTTTAGCTTGTGCCGTTTTTCAAAATAGGTTGATTAATCTGTTTTCGTACCTTGCATCGTTTTTCCAAAAATCACTTATACACCTATAATTAACTCATATAAGACCTTATTTTAAATTAAATTAAAAAATCACGAATTTTTTTTATTTGTAATTCTATTTAGATATACATTGAAAATGAAAACATTTTTTGTTCTGTTCATATCAGATAAACTTCGCAAAGATTTTATAAAAGGAGTTCGTAAGGAATGAGTAGTCGGGTTCCCAGAA
>CAKNXH010056250.1:34255-52624 GCA_932178445.1 Andricus quercusramuli
ACTTATATCTACTTTCTCTCCTATTTACAATCTTTCCTTCTCCACTCTTCTTCCTCCTTCCTTCTCTTCATCTTTATCTTACCCACCACTCCCTTCACCCATGCTACTGCCTTTTTTTCCCCCTTTTCATGCAACAATGCCTCTATGCTTATCTCACTTCTTTCCACCTCCCCGCACTCCTCCAGCCAGTGCTCCACTCTTGCATCCCCCTTTCCGCACAGTTCACACATCCTCTTCTCTCGAGAGAGCCAAAACCTATTGAAACCCTCCATACACCCACACCTCATCCTCGCTATAAGTTCCTGACTTCCTTTCTCTCCTTTGACACAAAAATATTGCGCTCTTGCCCTTGGCATAATCCACACATAGTTCCCGTTAAATCTTGACTCTCTTATTCTCTCTTCCCCTTCTGTCTTCTCTCTCTCCATGCTGTTTTGCTTAACCAATTCATAAACCTTCCTTCCTTCCTCGTGCATCCTCGTAATGGTATGTGTATAAGTAATCCAAAATAATAAGCAACATTTTGCGGACTAATTTCACACATAAAGAGAACGCAATTTCAATATCCTTTTGAATTGTTGCAGAAATATTTCTGACCAATAATGCCGGGGTCGGACATTTTAATGTTTCTTGAACTTTGCTGCAATATTCATTCAGAATTTTGCCAATATCTCTATTGAATATTCTAGCAATATTTGTGCCGAATTGCGTGTTATGAGGGTTGTAATCCGAAGTGATTCGCGTAATTGGAAGTACATCAGATTCATCCATATAATCCACCTCTGCTGGTCCGCATATTGAGCACTTAATTGTTCCCCCCTCGAGAGATAAGAACTATCTTTTTACTATCTTACATCTTTCATTTGCCCAGTAATAGGTAATTGCTGTACTAGCAATATGCGGGAGCAATAAAATGCGCTTTTCAGTAATTCTGAGGGAAAAATAGCTTTAAAAAAATCCACGCCAAAATATTCATTCAGGTACATATTTTTTCCGTGCGTAAGATAACACGTTTTTTACAACCCTCGCCAGTTCACTACGCTCTGTTTGGACGAAATAGGGAACCCCCGGGCGTTTGGGGAATCCCCACTGTCTTATATTGACAACAATGACCATTGACCACTGCACCGGTGCTGTGGATCTTTCTTATTTGATCGATATTTTCAAATAACCAATTTGATTCAAGCTTTGACAATCAGCAGTTATAAGCAATAGAGACGTGCGGTCCAAATTTAAAGCAAATTCAGTTCCCAGTTTACGATAATTTTTTTTTCAATTTAAAATTTCAAGGACTTCACGGCAGAACCATGTTACTGCAACTTTTTTCAAAATACGTTTGATTGACTCAATGGGAAATTGCTTAATTTCTATCAGTAAAAACTTCACCTCTTCTCATTTCCCAAATCAAATAGTTTATTCAAATGCAGAAGAAAGGCACGTCTCACTCTTGAGGATTATTCAAATCAACTTATTTCTGTGGTCAAAGTGACCTGTCTACGGACAGGTCACTTTGTTTATCTTCCGGTCGAATGAGCAAAAGTATCTTATATTCAAGTTGAAAGAGTGTAATTTACTAGATCGTCACATAATTTTAGCGATCCTGGCCACAATCCCTTTGATCGATACGAAGATGTTCGGGGATAAAAAAGAATCTGTGAAGTTAATTCATTTAAGTGAAGTTCAGTGAATTGTGACATTATACAAGGGTTGTCTTTTATATTCCGGGAATCGAAAAGAAAAACAACAATTGTTCATCGTTTTGAACGCATCAACCGCTTCTTCAGGCGTCGAAAAACGTTTATCCCGTAATTTATTTTTAATGGGCGGAAATAAGAAGAAGTCACTAGGTCCTAAATCAGGGCTGTAGGCTGGATGATCCATCAATTCGACTTTTTCAGTCCTCAAAAAGTCTCTTTTTTCAGCGGATGTGTGAGAGCTCGCATTGTCGTGATGAAGGTTGATTCGTCTTCGGCGGTTGGTTTCCCTGATTTTTCCAAAGACCTCCGGTGAACAAATGGTTGTGTACAATTCCGAATTGACCCTCCGACGTTCTTTCAGTGGGACAGATGCTACATGTCCGGTTTTCCAAAAAAACAGGCAACCATTTGCTTCGAAGTGCTTCGTGCAAGAACAACTTTTGTTGGATTTGGTTCATCTTGAAAGACCCATGCCATTGACTGATATTTAGTTGCAGGTTCATAAGCATTAATTCATGATTTTCCGCCCGTTTCGGTGTCATAGAAATGTCTTAGAGCACCGAGATCGTAATTTTTGAGAATTTATTTTGACCACTCCACACAAGTCTTTTTTGAGCGATTGTCAAATTATGTGAGGTCTAACGGCAACAAATTTTTTTTACAGCCAAATGTTCATGTAATATTGACTGTATGCTGGTCCCACTAATACCTAAGGATGCCTGAATCTCACGATGAGTCACATGAAGATCTTTCAGTACCAGTTCACTCACAGCATCAATGTTTTTTGGGACAACGACTGATTTTGGACGACCTTCTCGAACTTCGTCAATGAGCGAATCACGTCCCCCATTGAATTTAGAATTCCACAGATACACAGTTCTTTTTTATGGTGCTTCGTCGCCAAAAGCCGCATCAAGTTCATCGATGCACTGTTGTTGAGATAATCCACGTCGAAAGTTGTAAAAATTGATCGCACGGAAATGATGAGTCAATTCCATTTTTTTCCGGAGATGAATTTTTGAAGTCATCGTAGACGACACAAATCGCGCCCGCAGGTCAAAACATTCTAAATAAAAAATCACTAAAAAATGTCAAACTTAACGATAGGAACATCGATTTTCATATGGCAGCAGCAGGATTGCCCATTCTCGAAATATGAAAAGCAACCCTCGTAGTCCCAGATTTGTGAAAACCTACGAGGTTTTTAAAGATAGCGCGTGTGAACTACTGGGGCATATAAAGATTATCATTACACGATTGATCGTTAGCCAAAAGAGATCACGCTAATAGTGCAAATTAAATGAAGGAACTAGTGACTCTCAAGAAAGGCGCGACGTCACTCTTCAAAGGAGACAACGGGGGAGGCAAAGAATTTCCTGATTTTCCGGCCAGCTATCAGCCTATGGAGCTGCAGCATCCCGCCAGATCCTGCGAACGTCGGCAGCCTACCATCGATTTCCAACTGCGCCAGCGTCTCTCAAACTCCTGTTGCGTTAGTTACGATGGGAATAGTAATTATTTGAAAATAGTAAGAAGCAATACGCGGCTTCTTCATTCAACAAACGCGCTTGTCAAATCAACAAAACATTTTCTAAAATTTGCGTCGTGATCCGAACGGACAAGTTTATAATTTTGCAATAGAAATACTACCTCATACTGGCGTTCTCAGCCTATAGGAAAAATTCAGTAGAGTACTCGACGGAAGAATCGGAAACAAGTAAAGGATTTTTAAGTAACCTTGACCCCGATTCTAATCCTTTCCTCACGGATTGGGGAATGTCTAGCGTAGATTTAGGGTCCGGTTCGAAGGAAGCACCCACAAATGGATAACCCCATGAAATTCATCATCGATATACTGAGCACGGAAAATCGAATATATCGCTAAGCAGGAGAATTTGCCGTTAGCGGAAGATGAGAGCTCTGCTCACAACACTAGAGAAAAAGATACATGATGCGAAAATGTGGATTCATGAAAACCCGGAAGTTCGTATCTTTCTCCGCAAGGAAGTAATTCACCAAGAGGTCTTCCTTGCGAAAATCTCGATTCCGAAAAATCAAAAAATTCATCTCTACCCCAATAGAAAATAATCGAAAGGCATAAGGTGGAAATTACAGAAAAACCGCACCAGCAGTAACCCAACGAAGGATATCATCAGAACCGTCGAAGAATTAATGAGACGTGATGATGTCGGCGTCGAGGACTTCATCAAGTCAATCAAACGTGCGAAATTGAAATGTTCGCAATCGGATTTACTTTCGGATTTCATCATAGCCGAAAAAATTAAAGATCAAGCAAAACGCGCTATCCGCTTCAGCTCAATAGATGATTACGATCAGTTATTCTCCGCTTTGAGAAGAAATGTAGGTATAATCAGATCAGTTCAGTTGAGTCGGTCAAAACATGAATCCGTCAATCAGACAGACATGCAAACCGTTCAAAATTATTATATGCGGTTGGGTCCAGATTGAAATAAACTCATTTAGGCGGTCCAAAATGAACAATCAAACCCAACCTAGCGACGTTTAGCAATTCAGAAAGAGAAGAAATTGACAATAAAAAAATACATCATGAACTGGAAAGATGAAATCGGCGCACAAGTTCGTCCTCTGCGACCGAATACTTTGAAAGAAGGCACAGCCTTAGAATCCGAGGTTTGGTATAAGGAAAAGCATCAAAGTAGATACTCACATGTCAGACCATCCAGTGACAAACCTCTGACAAAAACAGCCTAGACTCAACCTAGGTCAGCATTCCAACATGCCCCGTCCGCTTCAAAGTACCCAAGCATTGACAACCCTCCAAACCGCTTTCTGCCTTTACAACAGACACTTAAATTGTTTTGTAAAATCTGCAAAAGATCGGGACACAACGAATCGCAATGGTATAGCAAAGACCAAAATTTTCCGATAGGACACTCAACGTCCCGCCCACCGAATCGTGTCCACAATTTACAGTAGGAGAAAGAATTCCCAGAAAAAGTTCTGGACTATCGAGAGGACCAACTGTCAAAAGAGATAGAATCTCCGCAATATCACGTGGACTATTCTCAATTAGAGCAAACTTACATGGTACAAACAGAACAGGAAGACTTTTAGTAGACAGCGGATCCTCACTCAATCTAATCAAGGATGAGCCTGTTCATTCAAATCATAAAATTTAGCAAAGTGTTCTTGATGGGAAACGACCAATACCGGACAAATGAAATAATAAAATTAAAACTTCAGGGAAAAGAGCATGGGTTCGTCAATGTACCAAATGATTTTCCAGTACCCGAAGATGGATACCACGGGATATTTGTACCAAAAAGCTCGATTAGAATAATTAATATGCAAGTAGGAAAGAAACAGGGTCATAATCTAATTAATGATCATCCACATATTCCATACTCAATTAACAGAATTCTGAACCATGAATTACGAATTCCGAATTCTAATCAGACAGAACAAATGATAACGCTTTCAACCACGGAAATTCAACCCAAGTCACTGTTCCAAGACACTGTTCAGCCCGAACGCGAAGAGAGGGTATATTTCATTACCCATGCACAAATTTAGCAAATCACGGAATTATGTTAGAAGATCAGAGATCCATTAACATTTCTTCTTATGGCCCACCAGAGTGTCACAAAGCGGAAATCTATCGTCAAGTGGAAGAGATGCGGAACAAACGAGTAATCTCTATGTCCAAATCACCTTTCAACTAGCCATTGTGGGTCGTTCCGAAAAAAGCCGATTCTTTTGGAAAGAAAAATATGGCACATTGTCATTGATTCCGAGAAGCTAAACGAAAGAACTGAGCTAGGCGCATACCCGCTACTAATAATTGATGATATACTCGACCACTCAGGAATGGCGAAGTTCTTTCCAGCATTTGATTTAAGCTCTGGATTCCATAAAATACCTATTGATACAGAATCAAAAAAATATACAGGCTTAAGTACATAAAAAGGTCATTTTGAATTCGAGAGATTGCCATTCGGTCTTAAGAACTCGCCGGCAACCTTCCAGAGGAGATTTGGTAGGAAACATTTGCATTGCTTACTTTGACGACATCGTCGTTTTCAGCTCAAACCCCAAGGAACACAATAAAAACCTCGTCATACTCTTCGAAAGGCTCCGACAAACGGGATTGAAGTTACAGCCTCATAAATGTGAGCATCTCAGACCAGAGTAGCAATATCTGGATCACGTAATCACAGCAGAAGAGGTGAAACCAAATCCCAATAAGATTCAAGCGGTAACGAACTTCAAAACACCCACAAATCCAAAACAGGTGGAATCGTTTCTGGGACTTACCGCGTATTATAGAAAATTTATTAAGAAATTTTACACGAGGGCTAAGTTACTCATTGACCTTACAAAAGAAAATCATCATTTCCAATGGACATCAGATTGCATAACTGCGTATGCTCATCGCCAGTGTTGCGATATCCTAATTACAAAAAGCAATTTGATTTAACAACAGACGCTTCAAATGTACGTCTCGAGGCCATCCTTTCTCAAAAAGCTCATCCTTACTGTTACATTTCTAGGATACTCAGTAAACCTTAAACAAAGTACGACACAACACCAAAGAAACTGCTCGCTATAGTCTGGGCAGTCAAACGATTAGGGCGATACCTGTTAGGAAGAAAGTTCATAATCGAAACAGATCATCAGGCCCTGAAATGGCTCTTCAATATTAAAGATCCAGCGTCTAAATTACTCAGATGGAGACTTCGCCTTGAGGCTTACCAATATGTAGTCGAATATATAAACGGGAAAGAAAATGAAGCCGCCGATGCATTGTCGCGAATGTATAGAACACGTGAAGGAGACACTGAAGAAAGAAATGCAATAGAAGTTCCGGTCATGAATACCAAACACGAACCTTTCGAAATGGACAGCGAAAATACTGAAGTGGAGCCCATGCAGCTTAGGTTCGCTAAACCCAAGAATAAAAAATTAGTTGAAGAATATCGGGCATGGAAAATAAATCGACTCCCTAATAAAGTTCAGACAAAACCTGTAGCGAACAGGAAAACCTGGATCAAGTGAGCAAACAGAATCTGTTTTCCCATTTACGAATCCAACTTCCAGATTATCAAGAAGAAGACTGTTTTAGAATGCCGTATAAGAAGATCAAGGATTTCACAAATCGCAAGAACTGGAAAATCTTCAAATTTTACATGGAAGACCCTCTAACAATAAACACTAAAAAAAGTGCGTTTGAATAACATGTTCAACTTTCTCCATCATACAAAATTTCCAGAACATGCATTCTTTGTATGTGATCGACCAAACAAAGTGTGAGCGAGAGAAGACGAACAAAACCTTTTGTCTGAAGCACATAGAAACATCGGATCCGGCCAAAAATCAAAGCAGCGATTCCCGATGTGCCAGTGGCACCTAACGATACAATTTCAATGTATATTTTTGGACCACTGCCTATAACACAATCTGGACACGAGTATATACTCCCTATCCAAGATGTTTCAACAAAGTATCTGGTTTTAATACTGCTCAAAGAAACTTCGTATCAGAATTGGTCGAAAGATTCGAAAATCTATTTAGAATTAGACAAATAAAAACTACAACCTCTCACCCTCAGGTGAATGGAGCATTAGAGAGAACCCATGCAACGTTGAAGGATTTATTAAAATCCTTTATCGCCAATAAACAAACTGAACGGGACTTGAACCTTAACCTTACTTGTTTGGCTTATAATGTAGCAGTTCATGAAAGTACTGGGTCAACACCTTTCGAGATGAACTTCGGAAGAACAGCAAGCTTGCCTTCGATTCTTGCCACCACCAATTCTTTAAACCATTAAGAACTCTTGGATATGTGGAGGAAGCGGCATGAAGCCTATTTAGCAAAAGGAAAAGAATCAATCCAGAGGACACAGAAGAGATTACAGAAATTAAAGGACTTGAATATTCTCATTTCAAATCCTATTTTCGGTTCCGGAGATCTTGTACTTGTCCATAACGAAACTAAAAGAAACAGGTTAGATTCAGAATGGCTGGGTGCAGCAACAGTAGTATGGCGTTCCAGCTAAACTAAGTACGAAATTCTTTTTGAAAATAAGTACCTCATAATTCATGCAAATCCTCTGAAATCATACTATGAATAAACTCATGTTTTCAGAATGCGAACTGGCTGGGTCAGCCTTTCACTTATCTCGTCCATTTCCTGCTTCGTAGTGACTCCACTTCATAATGTCACTATTTTTGCGAAAAATTTAGGCAACGCTAGATTATATCACGTAATTTGGCACTTATATGTATCAGTCGACATAGACAATGTTAATACTAGGTTTAATGACCTGATGGGACACTATGAATTAATAGTTAAAATGTGTTCGAATTGCACTGATGAATTTGAGTTGAGCCTCATTAGCGGTAGGATGGAGCGACTAGGTATTCAGCGTAGACTTTTACATATACCATAAGCTGTTAGGTGGAACACCGTTGCGAAAACCAAATTATCCGTAATAGCATAAACACTAGATTTATCAACATGTGAAATATCCGTTCTCGAAACCGATTACCTAGTTTTTATTAGCTTAGGAGAAATTCAAGGATATATTATAGTTCCTGGAGAATCCATCGATTTGACAACTAACTGCGAAGGAATAATTAAAGATATTAGAATTAACGAGGCATCACTTCTATCGTCAGAGAGCAATTGTATTTTAACCAC
The DNA here is from genome assembly GCA_932178445.1 of Andricus quercusramuli. Classification (NCBI taxonomy): domain Eukaryota; kingdom Metazoa; phylum Arthropoda; class Insecta; order Hymenoptera; family Cynipidae; genus Andricus; species Andricus quercusramuli. The sequence goes on from CAKNXH010056250.1 coordinate 42,637, forward strand.
CGAAGGTGCAATAGGTAAGTTAAAAAAAAGTGAAGAACTGCACAAGCACATCTATTACACAAAAAATATTTATGTTCCGTATTCCAGTAACGATCTCGATTTACTCAACGATGAACTACCACCAATCCAAAAACAGATTAATAATGAGCAATTACAGCAAGCAGGTAGGACTTCGATGTTATCGATGACGTTTCAAATGGAGTCAGAAATAAACGGCGAACAAGAACATGGATTGAAATAACCACAGAAATTCTCAAGTACTTAGATTATGATGCGTTAGTATTAATAACCTTATTCGCCATTTACAAATGCGGATTCTGCTATCTAGTACCAAAATGTCTACCGAAAGTCTGTCTCAACCTATTTTGTACATCCGACAACATAAATAACAACGCAGCCCCAACGCCAACTATTGTTACCTACGTTCCACAGGCTCCTCCTGCACATGAAATTGAAAATAGTGAGCAGTTAGTAGCACCTAAGGTTGTTAAATTTCGTTTTTCAGCAGCACTCTGTGTATCTTCCGGTTGAATGAACAAAAGTATCTCATATCCATGTTAAAAGAGTGTACTTTCCTGGACCGTCACAGTAGGTCATAAACATGTTACACTCATGCCCTGTTTCAAAACATCCAGCCCTATACTCCAGATCACGGTATTCGTCGTTCGACACCAGAACTCTACAACTAAACCCTTCACGCTATGAATTCTCACTATTAGAATCAAAAGAGGAGATTACATTTTACTTTACATTCTCACGCATTCCAATATTCTTTTTAATACGCCAACACGCTTCAAAATTATTTAAAATTCTACCGCACGTTGTAATTAGGACATGGCGCAATCGTTCAAAAGTTCAACAAATGCTAATCGGCCAAACAATATCCTATCGGTTAATTCCACCACGTGCCACCAACCGACGTAAAGTTCAGTCAGCAGATCTTTCAAAGTGACTTGTGTTATAGAATGTTATATCAGCTAAGTTTCGATTTTTATGTATCGGACGTTAATGTAAATGTTCCAGTAATCGTTACGGTCCCAATAATCGTGAAGGTGAGCTATAAAATATAATTTGAATACGTTTTTTTTAAAATGGCTAAAAGTAACATTTAATGGTAAGATCCATTTCTCTTAATCATTTTGTAGTATCGAATAGAAGTACTGATTGATGGTTTATATTCCTGCTTGTGTCACATCTATTGATAACGATTGTTTAGCAAATAATGAAATAATTCATTGTTTATCAAACACAATCGCTACTCAGTGATACTCCAAACAAATAATTACGTATATAGCAGCATTTCCTATGGAAAAATGTATGGTCAAAACAAAATTTAAATTTTCATTGATAGAAACAATAATTCGAAAAATTCCCAACGTAATTTCATGACTCGCTAGAAAATATCTTATTATTTCAGCTGCTTCAACACCTTCAATTATTAATTAAATTTAAAGAATGTTAAAATGTATTTAGAAAGAAGCAATACTTAATGATGATAATAAACACTAATTTTTCAGAATAATATACAAATCACGGAACCCTAAATTTGATCGTATAACACATTAAAATATTCATTGAATATTCAACTTTGGCGGATACTGTGTTGGTATAAAGTCCGAAATATACGTATCGAAGCTTGTTTACGTCGATATAACAAAATATATCCTTCTCTAACACAAATCAGTTTAACAAATATTCTGACATAACGCACGTCAGTTAGTGGCACGTGCTCGATTTTACATATAGAATATCGTTCAGCCGGCCAAGAATCGATTTTGTAGCCTAACTTTGCACGACTAATCGTTCAAGCATTTACTTACATTTGGCACTTGTGAAACTTTTGAAAATAACTAAGACACCATGCATTCATCTCGCGCTTCGCGTTCGATAATATATTCACCTCGCGCTACGCGCTCGGACACATTTGCCTGACGCTTTAAGCTCGTCGGCTTTTGGTTTAATTATGAACGTTTTATATAAAGAGAGGAACAAATTTACTTAAGGTTGTATCGACCTTAAGGAACACATTCTCATCAAGACACTCGCGCTTCGCGCTCGATATTTAGTTTAAAAATCATGTAAACCTTGCGTTCCAGGCTCGTTTCTGTTCATCGTTTAATGGAAACTCAAAAGTTTGAGCGCGCTCACAGCGCGCGATTTGGTTATCGCGATTCGCAGCGACAATATATTATGTTCTATGTTCGTCAGATAAAAATGACTGAATTTTTATTCGATTTAAAATTAAGGAGGAAATTCCTTCACTTCAGCGTACATTTACGTATCTTTCTAATAAGTCATACAATCAGAAACATTTCTACCAACTATCTGAAAAGGGGCGAAAAAAAGTATCTAAGTTATTTTTGGAAATATATGATATATTTTTAAATGATTATTGAAAAATGGATATTTTACAAAAACCGGGGAATCAAGCCATGAAACCATTTCCCTTTCGGGGTAGGCGTGTCTCGCTCGATTGGAAAATTGTGATGTGGGGAAGGAGGAATAGATTTTTTAGATTGATCTGATCAATCTCTCTAGCCATCACCCCGAGTGAGGAGCCTCACAGAATTGTTATGTATGGCTCCCCAATTGGGCCCATTAGTATCCAAGGTCTTTTTTTCAGGCGTCATTCACTCTATTGTCACTTCGTTTACAAAATATTTGTCGCCACACTTTTCTGTTCTGGCATACTACTCTAGCTTCCTTCACGTCCATGCATTTTTCCATGCAAGCTCTTGTGTTTCTATGGCTTTTTATGTCTCTTCGGATTAATGTCTCATTCACAGATTCCAACCATTCTTTCGGCGGTCTACCTTTCAGCATTCTATCATTTACTTTACCTTTATACACTTGCTTGGTCAGTCCCTCTATATCTTTATTGCTTATAAGAGCTTCTCAAGTTGCCCGATCTATGCGTTCGTTCAACTTATTCTAAAAATCTATCCGCACTTGCGGTTTCTGTAAATTTTCAATCTTGTTTCGCGTTTTTTTCGTTTGTTTGGTTCTCTTTCTTCTCTATTCCCGCCCTAAGTTTATTTTGGAGACTAGAAGTTAGTGGTCAGTATTGCATTCAGAACCCCTCATGACTCTTGTATCTTTGACTAGTTCTCTTAGCCTTTCATCCGCAATAACGAAGTCAATTATACTGTGGCTATTTTCTTTACGCCAGGTGTACATGTGGGTAATTCTATGTATGAACCAAGTATTTGTAATGAATAGGTCCTTTTCTAAGCATAAGCAAGGAATGGAAAACGAGAGAGTCACAATTGGTTGACATTTTATGCTGAAAATGTCACCAGCCTTAAGCAGCGTTGTATTAGGAAGGAGTTCTCATGTTCCGTTCTGCCGATTCCCGGCCTACCTCTAGGTAAGGAACCAAAAACTCTTTTTTTACATTCTCATCCTAATGAGAAGGTATTGGTTTTATGTAAAATTTCATTACGTCGTTTTTCATCAAATCTCCACGTTTTGAGACACCCTGAGCTAGAAAGAACGATTTTTACCGAGGTGTCTGTCTGCCTCTAGTCTGTCTGTAGTCTGTAGTCTGCCTGCAGTCTGTAGTCTGTCTGTAGTCTGTATGTTTGTAGGCACGATAACTTTTGAAAAAATGATTAGATTTGATTGAGCTTTGGCACATTTTATTTAAGCCCTAAAAGAAAAGCACAAGTTCGTGAGCCAGCTATTTTTGATAAAAATTCAAAAAGTTAGAGCATTTTCAAAATATGCAAGATATGAAAAAAAAGAGAAGGAAAACGTTGCTTGTTGCAAGCCCTACAAGGTTATTGTAACAATTTTTTTAATTCTCTCGAAAAAACGAAAATTCAAATTTTGACCCCATAAAAAATAAAAATTTTACATTCTTATTCTAATAAGAAGGTACTGGTTTCATGTAAAAAAATTAAATATAGTTTTCTATGAATAAAACAAACACTGTTTGACAAGAAACGGAATTTTCGATTTTTTTGTAGCATTTTCAGTAATTTAAACCAAAACTGTTTCTTAAGCAATTAAGAGTTTTTCTTTGGACTACAAAAAAGTGTGGGGGTATTATAATAAGAATATGTTCCTTAAGGCCGCTAGAACCTCAAGTAAATAGACTTCCTGTTCAATCTAAAATAAAAACAAATTTAACAATCACTTGAAACGTAGCAGTTTTGTATATTTTTTAATATTTGCAAGTATATATCTTCTTTTTATCTAAGCCGAGCACGATGTGCCAAAACCAAAAAAAGCCGAGCGCGTAGCGCGAGGTAAATACATTAGCGAGCGCGAAGCAAATAAATCAAATTTTTTTATCATGATTTGTCTTATCTTGCATAGTTTGGCCGTCAAATTGAATTTTTGGATTTTTCATTATTTTTTGTGCAATAAAAATCTGAGTTTTCGATTTTTCAAGAAAATTCAGAAAGCCGTTATGATAATCTTGTACCCTGAAAATTTTCATTTTATCGGAAAATGTAATTGGAATAAATTGTCTGAATTTCTTAATTCTATGAGCGGCCGTATAAATAGTTTTCAAATTTTGAAGAAAATAGTCTAAATAATTTTCAAAATGCTCTTACTATTTGAATTTTCATTCAAAATGCCTGGCTAACGAACTTGACCTTCAGTTGAGGAGACTTAAAGAGTATACCAAAGAACAATTGAATCGATCGATTCATTCGAAATTTATCGTGTTCACAGACAGACAGACATACAGACAAACAGACGGACAGACAGACAGACAGACGGACAGACAGACAGACACATTCGTGAAAACCTGTTTTTTAGGTTCAGGGGGTCTCAAAACGAGGACATTTGACAAAAACCGGGGGGGGGGGGGGGTCAAATTTTACATAAATCTAATACCTTCTCTAGATGAGAATGTAAAAATTCAGTTTGAACATATTTATACATCTTTCATTCAAGCAATTCGTTTAAATAAGTGAAAAACGGAAAAATTAATAACGCTATTAGTTTTTGCCGGAAAATGACATAAAAGCCATGTATTACACGATTTTTTTCTTCACCCAATTTGTTACACAATGAATATAAATTCTATTCATAGAAATATAGTAAAACGCTTATAGAGGTTTTATGTAATTTTTTCGCAGAATTGAATGGCGCTATTAGCTTTTCCGTATCTCGAATTGTTGGACAAATTAAAATTTTTTTTTGAGAAATCGTCCATTAGTTTTTGCGCTATTACTCTGCCAACGATTTTATGAGAAGATTTTTTTTATGTGTTTCACTTGTATATTTTTATATAAGTTATAATTTACAATGAAAAAATCAATTTTAAAAATAAAAATTTTTCATTACTCTTACATGTTAATAACTGGTGGCAAATTTTGATAAACATTCCTTTGGAAAATATGAACTTTCTCCAACTTTGTATTCTATAGATCTATAAAGCTCTATTAACTATTGTTGTTACTTCGCAAATTAATTTTGGATTCATAAGCAAGAATTTAAATCTCAAAAGTATATTGAATCACATTCATTAATTTCAATAGGAATCAATTTTTAAAATAATGCTTTTAAGAATACATTTCTTCAATAAATTATAATGAATTATGATTTAATTTTATCTCAGATTTTAGATCGTTAATAGAATCAATTATTATTAGTTTACTATTTATCATTATTATTTTATTTTACTTATTTATTAAAAATCAATTTATTATGCTCAATCATAATATACCAAGCTCATTCCGATCCTCGCTGTAAAAAACGTACCAATTTATTACATAAACTTTTTTGCATAAATAATAACTCATCCTTAAGAGGATTTTTACGACTACATCGCAAATTGAGTATTTATTATTCCATGAATGAAACATTAAATGAGAATCTGCTCTACATCAGGAAATACAGTAAGTACTTTTCCCATGAGTCAGATACACGTCACATATACATGACAAAGTGATATTTCTCTTAAAAACTTCAATCTTTTCAACGCTAATACGACAAAAATTAGTCAAAGTAGAATTATGTGAATAAACTAACAAATAATGATTACATGCGCTCTCAAATCCCTCTAAATCTTCGAACCCTCATTAAACTGCTCTTATATTTAAAATTTCTTAAAATCCTTCAGAATACGTTGAAGCCCTTTGAAAACTTTGAGAATCTTTGAAATATCTAGCAATTTTAAAAATTCCTCATAAGCCTTTAAAATCCATGGAAAGCCCATCATAAAAATCAATTAAAATCCTTGAACTTCCGTGAAATTTTTCAAAATCTTACGAGATCTCTTGAAAGCTTTCAAAGACTGTGTCTAGTCGACCCGAAAAAATAAAAGATCTGGAAAAGGGGATGAAAAACATTTGACTACTCATCCCGTATTTCGGGACGACGAAACACTTCGTTTTTAAAATATATCCCTTTAAAATTCATTCGAATCTTCAAATTCCGTGGGAATCTTTCTGAATTTCTTCTATCTCTTTTAATATATTGAAATCTATCAAAATCTTCCGGAAGATAGTAAAATTCCTCGAAAGCCGTTAAAATCCTTTATAATATTCAGAAGCCCTTCACTCTAAATTTGAATCAGTTGAAATGTTTACTAATTTCAATCAGTAACTGCATACTAGCTATAGATCAGTTATTTTTAATCATGAATTAATATGCTTGACTGATTCATCAGTAAATAGTAACTCATTCATATGTAGGATACAGTCATCTCATTTGAAATTTCATGAAGGCTCATGTAGGGGGTAATGTAACCTAGAAAACTCACATGAAAAAAACAATTCCGAATGCTAGCGCAACAAATGATTATCGGGGGCAATTTTTTTTCCTCTTGGAAGCTCCAGTTCATATTTGAGGTAAAAAGTCCTTGCGGATTGTCAACACTAGCGATAAATATGTTAAATTTCTCAAATATTGCATTTTCAAAGCAAAAAAAAAAAAGGAAAAAGGCCCGATATTCAAGATAGAAAAATGATTCAAACAGACGGAAGAGTGATAATTTTTATAAAGTCGTACTATATTATTAAAAACCATAATGAATATATCTAATCAAAAATATAATTTGATAAAAACACAAAAGAAGGAAAAATACATTAAAAGTAAAATTATAACTCAAAATTCCCGAAATAAACTCCTATGCCTGTCGGAATATTTCTTCTATTTTAAATATCGCGCCAGTTCTGTTTATTTTTCATAAAAATATTTTCATAAAAATATGCCAGTAGGCATATTTTTGCAATAAGAATGTACAACAAGAACAATCTATTCAGACCCCCCTCCCCCCAATAATCTCACGCAATATTGGTAAACATTGGTAAACAAAAGCATCCTCTCAGACCAGTTATTCTCTCTATTAATTAATACCCCCACATTTGTTTTAGCCAAAATATTGAAAAGAATAAATTCCAAGTCCTTACCTACCTATGAATATTCTGTTCAAAATTCACTTAATTTCAAAGATTACATTAACAAAACTGAATTCTGGCTGAGATTGTCATGCAAGATCTTGAAACGAATGTCATACAAAAATTGGGTTCTGAACTTCCGGTGTATTTTTTTTATGCAGATGATACCCTTCTTATTATTCCTGAAGACAAAATGAATTTTACCGTGTCACAGTTTAATTCTTAACACAGCAGATTACAATTTACCTTTGACGTTGAAAACAAAAAATCTATATTTACTTTTTAAATTTACAACTTTGCCGAGACGATAATAACTTTATCATTATGAATTTGTTCAGAAAAGCAAATTATTCTGGAAGGCTTCTCAATTTTTTATCCAACCACCCCATTCAACATAAAATAAAAATTGTTAAAAACCTTGTCAATGCCACTATTCTGTTATCCGATAATACTTTCCATTCAGATAATCTACAGATTGTTGAAAAATACTTACGGTATAACAACTATCCTAATGATTTTGTACAGAAGCATATAAACAAAAAACTTTTTTTTTTAGGTTTAAAGAAAAACCAGCCTTCTAATAACATCCCAAATGTTGACATTAGGTTCAATGCCATAATAGAGATTCAACTGCCATTAAATGGGATGAGGTTGAAATCCTACATGTTGAACCTAATTATTATAAGCGTGCCGTTGCCGAAATTGTTTTCATTAAAAAAGAAGACAAAAACTGTCTCAACAAAGTAACTAATTCGGACTTCTTCAATGAATCTTACAACGTGATTTTAGTTTTACTATACTGAGTCCACTTCTATCTCGCGTCTGATTATTTCTATCTACGTTCATCTGTTAATTTATATACCACTTCGATTTTCATAACATTTCATTGTTAAGTTATTATTATTCAATCACATATATTTTATTATATAGTATTGCTAGTTCTTACGCCTATGATCTTCTAGAAGGGTTACTACGCATGCGCCAAGGCATCATTCTTCAGATAAATGTTCTCAATACAGCGACTGCTCATATCTTAAGATGGAGACGGGAGGGTGCACACTCCGTCATCCCTTTAATTTTGATTTTTAATTTGTCAACAACTATTATAAAAAATATTTTGTATATAGGAAAAATATGATCAGTATACGCTATGTACAATATATTATGTGTTAAATATATTTATGTAGGAACAACGTTCTCCTACTTCGAAATTCCATGTCTAGAAAATAAAAATATTTTATATTTTTGATACACGTGCATCTCTATTGAAAGACACAATGTGGTACGAGCATACGTAAGAAAATTTGCATTCAGCTCGTGCATTCGAGAATCGAGTCTCAGTCGGTTGACAATCATTTCCCGTACGTATTGGAGAAGTTCGGCCAGAGTTCACATGAAAGTTGAAACATTGTTTGACAATCGACATCATTACGTCAATACTTTAAATACCTTGATTGGGGAAACGAAAAGCGCGAGGTCAACACTTCTGGTTTGATATCAGAAGTTGTATAAGTTAGTTTAAAGGAAGGCCAAGGCAGCAGCAAGAACATTCGTCTGGAGGAATTGAAAAGTAATTATCGCTTTGGAAACGAAGAAATCGAATTTCTCAGTATAAAAAGAACTTCGGCATGGTAATATTTTCAAGTCAACGCCTGGGAAATAACAAATTGGAATTTGTAAAGAAAAATCTTATTTCATCGACTTCTTCCAGACTATTTATTCAGTATTGTATACCAAAATGACGTTTTGGAATCGGATCGATTCCCTCATCAGATAATCTGTTATAAAATATGAACAATTAGAAACATATTTATAAGAGTGGTGACAGAACTAAAAACGACTACTTCGAGACAAATATTGACTATGTGCAGGTGAACGGGTGGCGCCACGGTGGTGACTAATGGAATTACTTGAGCGCGAGAGTCGGCTGTGTCACTGTGCAATAAGTTGTGAAAAAGTGTGAAAATTGTTGAAAAAATAGTGAAAGTTTTAAATACTTGATCGAAAATGGAAATGAGAGAAAAAAAGGTAAGTAGCAATGGCCTAAAAAATAAGTAATTGCATAATATTTGTCATAAATTGTGGTTCAAGTGTTTTAAAAAATGTGAATATTACAGATGGATTTGTGTTTAAGAGCGGGTTTTGAGTCAGTCAATCATTCTATTAATTTTACAATGACGACTATCGAAAAAGGGAAACAATTGGCTGAAAGTAACGTTATTAAAGTAGAAGAATTGAAGGGCCGGATAATACAACTCACCGAGCGCTCGAAATGACGTAAAAGTATTGTCCAACTTGATAAAAAATGGAAATCGCAAATTTCCATTAAAAAGAAATATGACTCGACGCGGCTTGTCAAGGCGCATCTTTTTTCTTTTAGGCATTTTTTTGCAAAATAATTAGTTTTGAAAATAAAAAATGAAAACTAATTTTTTTTCGCCCGAATAAACGCAATAAAATCAATGTTTAATAAAACTTGAACTGCGGTTTCTCGGAAACTAATCGACTAAATCACTTGAAATTCAAACTGCAAGTTCATGACTCTTTACAGAAGCCAATGATATGAATTAAAATATCGTAGCGATCTATGGTTTAATATTTTCGATCGATGTATCGATCGGCCCGGAAAA
>CAKNXH010056251.1:0-18208 GCA_932178445.1 Andricus quercusramuli
ATCAAATTTCAGTGAACCATGTTATTCGATTGAATAAACTAGCGTCATTCTGCGACATAAGCATTTGAGGTCTGCACGATTTGAAAAACATTCGTCCTATATGTATTTTGCTGCCCGACAAATTCTTGTAAATAATACTCAATGTATACAATAATGAATGATTTCCGAGAGAGAAGTTATTAATCAAAAATGACATCATCTAAAATTTGATACTCTTACTCTGGTCAACTCCTTGACCTACAACTGAAACCATTTTTTTCATGAATCCTTTAATAAGTCCTCTAATATGATAAACCAAATGTTGTTTAGAAACATATTTCTCTCATTACAACTCCTTTTGTTCAATTATTTTACACAAATCGACTTTCTTGATTATATATATTTTTTTTATGCAAACTGATTTTCTTATGTACCTCCTTGGAAGCCTACTTGTGCAATTTTGTTACACAATTGGATTCTTTTAAGTTTATTAAAAAAAAAATGTCCTTCCAAAGACAAACCAAAGAGGACGGCAAAAGCCCGCAAGGAAGGGTTCGGAGACCCCAGGATTTCGCCGGGAGCGGGCACTTATCTGAAAAATGGTACCCGCTCCAAGCGAAATCACGGTAAAATTTCACCTGTAATCACGTCTGACGACCGTGAGATAGGTGGTCACAGTCTGCGACGAATTCAATACGATGATCCAGCAAAAGTCTCATGCGCCTTGAGGACACGGAGCGACCCAAGGACGACCGCCTTCTGCATTTACCCCGCAAATGTCTAAGCATTTTGTTGACACACAGGGATGCTTTTCAGGCTATTAACCCGTGAAACCTTGGCAACCGCAAAATCACAGATGATCAAGACGATTAGCTTGACAGAATATTCCGGGTATAACCGTCGCAACTCCCTTATAAGGTTTGTATACCTCTCTTGTTAGCCCTCGAGTTCGCAACAGAGACAATTGTCGAGAATATGAAGTTTCAGTATATGCGGTACTTCTCATTTTTGACAATTGACTCTATTCCTTTAGGAGTGTTTAGCGGAGAGGTATTTGGGCTAATGCCGTAGGAGTGACAGAGATGGTAATAAAGCACTCTTAGTGCCGCATTGTGCTTTTGGATATAGGTCGTTCTCGCATGAGTTGGACAACTAGATAGTATGTGTCCTAGATGCTCGGGATGTGCATAACTATCTGTCTGCAACTATCATGAAGAATGTCCTAGCTTAAAATGTGGCAACGGTACACTTGAGTGGAAATGACACCGTTTTGACATGCCAAAATGAAACCCTCCGTGCTCGACTTCAATTCGGGTGATTTGAGGAAAGCAAACGTTAGCTCATACAACATCGACTGATCCTTCACATTTCTGTGGAAGATGCCGTGCATCCTCTTGTCGAGGAGCTGCTCGGGAAAGTTTTTCTCTTGCGCGGACAAGTGCTTTCGGCCGTAGGCAAATGCTACAATCACATTCGTAATAATCACCTGTGTACGCACATGTGTCGTACACTGTTTTTTGCAACATCCAACCGAGAAAGTTGCTAATTGAGACAGTGATTAATAATGAAATCTACCTCAAGTTAATTGCTTACTTATCTCTGGTTGTGATATAACTCACCAATTCGCGAAGAATGCTTAAAATTGTCACCCGCATATAATGAGCATACTTTACGCACACCTGTAACGTCAGCGTGCATAATGACCGTACATTATATACGGTGACGTCACTGTGTGTGTGTGTGTGTGTGTCAGGGTCCCACTGAGAGCGGCTGCCATCTAAAAAATGTCAATAGCCCCCAGTGCAACCGCGGTAAATCACACTTATGGCCACTTCATGTGATATACTATACTAAAATACACTATACTGTATAGTATGGTACTGTATAGTATAAATATAGTTAGTTAGTTGTAATGTAGGCGGTGGGGCCCGTGAGGTCCCAACCCCTGGCGCTCAAGCTATAAAGCCTACTGTGCCACACCCGTGTTTATTCTCAAGGCAGTACTACGAATCCGGCCATCCTTCGCCGAGTGTTTTTGGATCTCGGTGGGTTTTTGATTGTTATCAACGTTCTGAGATTATACCTCTCAGGTGCCAGGCATACCTATCGCACAGTAAACGACGTCCTTCGTTGTTGATCAGGCAAAGTGATCCTCACCCACTCTGCCATTCGGCAGCCTCCCTAGCAGGCCAGGGTGTACGGAGCGATCCCTCTGAGGTCATCAGGTAGATGCACAGATTCGAAGCACTGTCCTGGTGTGTCATGTAAGTGTATGTGTGTGTGTTCATTACTCGAAATTGGCCAGCGACCTCCGAGCGGAGGTCCCTTGAGAGGGCCTGCCTCTACGCAAGGAGATCGCTGACTTATTTTCGAGTCTTCACAGAATCGGCTTCGACCTCCAATGCTACTTCCCTCGACATGAGGCCCCACCTTGGTATGATACCAGCTTTTTCTGAAGGGACCTACAGTTAAAGGTAGGTTCCGAATCAGCGAAGCCCCGATCGAAGTAAATAGAAAAATGTCCATTGGTACCCGGCTCAGGGATTGAACCCCGGACCTCCTGGTCCTGGAAAATAAATATGTTAACATTTCAGTTAACACATTCGAATCGCTTCCATTTATTATAAAGTTATGCCAGAATGAAGATTTAGTGGGAAGAAATTTAGTATCTCATTGACCAATGTTTATTTATATGAAAAAAATTGCATCTATGAATAAAAATACACTTTTTCTTACTTCACTTTTTTCATTCTTATTTCAGAATAGGATTAATGCATTTTCTATAAATATTATTAATTCCGTTAAAAATATTCATATATATTTTGAAATGAGAATATAACAAAATTGTGTATACAAAAAAATTTGAAGATATTTCTAGAAATATATTTCATATAGTATTTAAAATATTTAATCATTATTCAAAGAAATTTAAAAAATATTGCAGATGCCAAAATATTTTACCGGAATCTGCATAATTTTTATGAAATTACTAAGGATTTAACAAGATTTGAGAAATTTAATCAGTTTCCAAGGATTTGAAAGGATTTGCATTTTTCTTTTAAATCTTCGAGAAGCTCAACAATATTTAAAAGATTGCTAGGGTCTTAGAAGAATTTTAAATAATTTCAAATGATTCTAGAAAGATATCTGGAATAATAATGATATTAACTAGATTTCAAGGGATACTAACGGATTTCTAATGATTTTCAGGGAATAAATTAAACGAAATTTCAAGGGACCTCTAGGGATTTCTAAGAATTTCTACGCATTGCAGGGATTTCAGAGATTTTTAAGAATTTCACCATATTGAAGGGATTCATAGTATTTCGAGTGATTTTAACGTTATAAATAGATGGAAAAAATTTAAGAGTTTACCAGGAATAGGTAGAAGATCCTAAACGATTTCAAAGGTTCTTAAAGGATTCCAACAGATTTTAAAGCTTTCATGGTATTTTAAAGGATTCGAAAAGATGTCACGCGATTTTAGGGAAAATACATATCTGTTGTATACCAGATTTTGAGAATAGTGAAACCCTCGAATCAATATTTTTGGAAAAGCATGGAAGCAATATATTGGGGGGGGGGGGGAATGTCTTTTTCTGTCGTTAGGGTGAATAATCCCAAACAGAAAGCTTCAATCCGAGTTTTCGACCACCAACCATTTGACAAGAAAAATGGGTTCTAGAAATTTGTATACCTGGCATTTTTTCATAATTTGCTTACCTAATGAGTACTAATTAATTAGTAACGCCTTGCAATTTTTTACAAATTTCAGTCATTGACTCATTTGTGTTTCCTCGCAGAGGAAGCTTTGTAATGGTAGCATTTTCCAAACATTTGTAATTCATATAATCAAACCCTCCTAAATGCAAAAATTTCTAATACAATGTTGTAAGCAAATGTCCGGATGTGTGTGTGTGTGTGTGGATGTGATGATGTCACACTTTTTCGTGAACACGTTAACTAAAAAACGGTTGCAGATGAATTGATTAAATCAGAAAGGCTAATTTTTCCTCAATAATTTCTTGAAATCGGTTTTTTAGAGTAAAACTTTTTTCATTGGCATAATTCAAAGGTGATGCGAAGATATTAAAGATTCCTGGGTTCGGAACGAATCGATTGACATATAATATTAGTACATCATATTAGAGAGTAGGGAAGTGATGGTAATTTATGTATTTTGAAAATCAGTTTTTTATAGTAAAGCTTTTTTCTATAACATAATCCAAAGTTGATGCAAGAACTGCAAAGATTTGTTGATTCGAAACAAATCGATTGACCTTTAAAATTATCACATTTTATTGGAGAGTGAGGAAGCTATGATAATGCATAATATTTGAAAATGCGGTATTTTATAGTAAAACTTTTTTCTTTGACATAATTCAAAGTTGATGCAAGAAATTCCTTAGTTCGAGATGAATCGATTGACTTACAAAATCAATACATTTTATTAAAGAGTAGGGAAGTTAGGCTCATTTATAATATTTGACTTAGGGTAAGAGCACCAGTTATTGGCACCTTAAGAGGAAGTTTAGACTTTAGGAAATAAATAAACACATAAAATATTGAATTCTGAAATAGTGATAATTATACCGGCACTCCAAATTTTATGCAGAATACACTGGAATGTTGAATTATTATTCAAAGTTGAAAAAAACTTGAAAAATTATTAAAAATAAGCATGTAGTCCCAAAATTTTAGTGCTTGGCACTGCTAACCCCAGTTATTGGCACCCCTCGTCACCAGTGATTGGCACTACACTCACATAACCTCTTCAAACTTCTGTAATTGCGTTAAAACATTGATAAAAACAAATTGTGCATCTGAAAATATGAAATACATTTTCTATTAATAATTCTAAATTTAGTATTTTATAAATTTTGTTTTTGGACAAGCCAACATCTTTGACAGCAGCTATAAAGCCTAGCCATGTCACATATGTGTTCTTTGGCATATGTTTTTCTTTCCTCAGATACTTTCTGACGGGCAAACATATGGCAATAAATAAAATAAAAACCATAAATGTTACTAATTTTCTCATTTTCTACTTTAAACTAGAAAAATTAAGAAACAAATTCAAACATGGATACATAAATATAGTTAAAACAAATCACCCACCGATTAAATAAAAACTTTGGCTATTTATAATAACATGAATTCCTGCGTAACATTTAAAACATTGTACGACAATAATATTAAACACAATATGTATAAAGATAATAAAATTCTATTTATAATTTAAATAAAACCAATATTTACCTATACCTCGAGGTCTAAAAAGAATTATAAATTAAATAAACAGAACTTTGGAGGTTACGATTACCGGTATCCCGGCATTAAAATGACAGCTTCATTTATTATAATTGTTAGCTACTTTTTCGTCTACCTAGTAAAGACTTTTGTTGTTCCGGCACTTTTAACACTCCATTTTATCAGAAATACGTGAAATGGCTCATGTCAACACAAGGTCTTGAGATTACATAACCTCACTTTTTTCCGGCGAGGCAGGGGTGCCAATGAATGAAATCATTCCCGAATTGCATGGTCTGGTCATTGGCACTGGGGTGCCAACGACTAGAGACCATACTTTTTCTATTCATTTCCATTGGCACCCCCCTGAAATTAATTAATAAATTATTGCCGAGGTTCATTCCTTATTTTGATTATATTGCAAGTATTTCTTTTCAATATTCACAAAAATTGGAACAGATTTACTTGTTCACAACGTTGTTTGAACAAAATTAAAAAATGTTGTCAGCTAAAAATTTTCTTTAGAAAACCGGATAAATTCTTGGCACCCTAAGAACTGAAGTGAATTCATTATTTTATAACTAAATTTGACATTATTTTGTATGAATTATATATGTCGGTACACGCAGAAATAATGGCAGAATTAAAATAATACCATCAAAATACGATAAATGTTTGCATTTTCTTAAAATTTAACAAAAATGAGAGAGGGTGCCAATAACTGGCGCAGTGCCAACCACTAGTGCTCTTACCCTATCTGATCCAAACAGAAAACCTTTTTTCATCGACATAATTCAATGTTAATGCATGAATGGAAGAGACTTTTTGATCATAAAATTTGAAAATAAAGTGATTCTGACAATTTTTGTGAAGAAAACACAAAACTGGAAAAGGGATAGGGTGCAAGAGAACTTTTCCCTTCTCTTTTCCAGCTTGAAAAATTATCATTTGGAATATAAATTTGATTTCTCTGATTTGCCTTTGTATTTGAAAATTTTTTGTATTATTTTGAATTATGGATGATACAGGTAAATAAAATTTTAAATAAATTACAATATCCCGTTTCCACGTCACTATTCAGGGGAAACATTTATATGTAATTTTTCATCTATTTAATTTTGACAGATTTTTCTTCCTATAGTGTGTATTCCTCTGCAAGTCTGACATGTTGCCATAAGACTACATGTTTAATCCAGCAACTTTATGAACAAATATTTCGAAAAATAGTTCGGTTAACCTAGCTGAAACTTGGCAGGGTGATGAAGGGACAATTGAAGTGCATAATTTTTTTAATTCAGTCAAGAAGTATGAAAAGTCGATAATCATCGAACCTACTTGATGACAATTTTAAAACATCACCACATTCTGGAAAAACGACCACTTGTCCGTTGTCAATGAATAACAGATGTTGTTTCATTCAATTAGTCATGATCGCCCTTAAACAGGTGATCATAATCTTCAAATCATGAATAAGAACAATTGTAGCATATTTCTCAGGTCACAATTCGTAATTGACTATTTTCTTACCTACGCTTATCATTTAGCAGAAACGCCAAAAGGAAATAATTTTTCATTTATATTAAATCAAAGAAAAATGCTAATTAAAAAAAAAATAGATTGCAGAATGCTTACGGTTGAAAATTCAGAAAAATGTGGATTATTAGAGATGCAAGGAATTT
The DNA here is from genome assembly GCA_932178445.1 of Andricus quercusramuli. NCBI lineage: Eukaryota > Metazoa > Arthropoda > Insecta > Hymenoptera > Cynipidae > Andricus > Andricus quercusramuli. The sequence continues at coordinate 6,909 of CAKNXH010056251.1, forward strand.
TTTATTTTCTACTGGGATTCATACAAAAATTTATGATTTGCCTGTGAGGACTCGATTCCAAGTCTTCAGAAGTGCAAACTTTCCTCCTCCACAGTTTCCATTGAGATCATCTTGGTCTATATCCAATACCACGACACCACCAAGATTCATTTTCTTAGCATATTCAGCCTTATTCTTCATGGATCTAAAAATATGTATGAAAATTAAATATACTCATCATTATTGTGAATAAAAACTTGTAAAAATATTATTTAAAGACTCACTCAGCATCGTCATAGGCAATAATTTTATTCCCGTTGTATATATATGGCACTTGCTGTTCTTTGTCGAAAAAACGCGTCCATTTTTTATTGTTTATCATTTGACAAGTGTCTTTATATGACACTGATTGTGGAACATGTGTAATTGGAGCGCCTATACCAACTTTTTTTGGATCAGTCAAAGTATAGAGTGTTCCGTAAAAACCAGTTGTTAGTATTAACTTGCATGATGGGGCACCATGTTTAATCCAGTATTTCACAACATGATCCTGACAACAGAATTTAATAAAAAAATCATATCCTTTTTGGTTTGGAAATTCAAAATTTTGGTTAAAATTTAGTACAGTCAAATTAAGCTTTCTGCTGGAAAAAATCAGAGCACGGAGATTTTTGTTCCAAAATGTCTAAATGGGCGTTTTTTTGAAGCCCTGAAAAGTTCGAGGCTGATTTTTTATCAATCGTTTGTTTTTAACAAAAATGGTGAAATCGCAACATTTTTTCACACGTTTTCTTGCATTGTTACTTTCGATTGAGTGATAAATAAAAAGTGTGAAAGACTTTGTTTTCAGAGTAAAAAATATACTCAAAAATAAGCCCTCAGCGAATATTCTGCAATAAATAGCTTACGAAACATAAATTTGTTAATTAACATTGTGCGTTTTTCAGTGAAGATAAAGCGCTGATGAATTCTTATTGAAGCGAAAAAAAACGCGATTATTTTTTTCGAACATTCACATTCTGCAGAGAAAAATGTATGTCAAGTTCAACTTCACTGAAATGTATAACATATTGTGTATCTTCAGGAAAGCAATTTTCTTTCTATACTTACATCTCCTGGAAAAAATGTGAAAAATTGTGCATAACCATTCAGAAAGATGGATTTTAATTATTATTTTTCCAAAATCCGACGTGCAATATATTCGTTGCAAAAAACATTATTTAAACAAATTTTATAACAAAATTTCACAGAACATCGCTAGCAGCTGTGATTATGGAAAGAAATATTGTTTATAACGATTTGTTATAAACCATGTATAAAATTTTGTTGACATCTCAAACATACTTTTCCGAAAGATGCAAATTCTGCTAGATATTTCAGCGGAACTGAATTAACAGACTTTTTTTCACAAAATGTAAATGTTAAAAAACATGCTTCCCCCGTCCCTATCATTTTTGGATTCTAAAATAATAACAATTTTTTTTTAATACATTGAACTATCTAATCTGAGATTCTCAAGCAAAAACCTATTCGCGATTTTTTTCAATTTTTTTCAACAATGGAAAAAATTCATCTCCTTTTTTCACTGAAAAACGCACGATGTTAATTAAGATATTTATATCTCGTAAAATATTTATCGAATGTTATTCGCTAGGGGTCGTCTTAAAGCTTATTATATATATTCTAAAAACAAAGACCTACATACTTTTTTATTCATGTCTTAACCAAAAATGAGAAGCCAAGCAAGCGTGTTGAGGAAATGTTGCGATTTCACGCATTTTGTTAATAAAAAACAATTGACTAAGAAATCAGCCTCGAATTTTAGGGGCTTCAGAAGTACGTTCATCCAAACATTTTAAGACAAACATCTGCGTGTCTCTATGTTATTCCAGCAAATAGCCTTTTTCGGCTAATTCGACTGTACTATAAATGACATTCGTTTGTTTAAAAATAGTGATGCATGTCGATCATTCCTAAGTTTTTCAAAAATCTCATCAGAATAAATTAAAAACTTGAACACCATACTCATCACAACGAGACGAACGATCACTCAGTCGAGATGATCGTCTCGTCTCGATCGACTTTTTTCATTGCATATTGTTGATCTCCATTACATTTCAGTTCCATCCAACTATGTTTCAAGCAAATCTCGGTTTTGTCCAAAAATGATTGATATGCATCACTAGTTAAAAATCCAATTATTTTTGATTGAAAGTATACTATTTTTGGTTGAAAAGACTATAATTGTATTTTAGGTTGAGAATTCATCTTTTTGTTCAATATTTAATTATTTTGTTGAAAGCTCAACAGTTATATCAGAAATTCATTCTTTTTGTTTCAGAATTCAATTTGTTTTCTTAAAAATTCTTTTTTTTTCTTAACATTTTTTTAACTTGAAAACCATTTCTGTTTTAAAATAATTTCGTTTTGAGTGAAAAAAACTCTTCTATTTTTAGTTTAAAAATTTATTATTTGGTTGAGAATTTCTTTATTTGATTGAAAATTCAACAATTTCAATAAAAGGAAGTTCTTTTTGGTTGAAAAAAAACAACCGAATTGTTGATAGTTCTACTTTTTGGCCTGAAAGTTCAACAATTTAGTTGACATTACTTTTTCAGATGACTGAAAAATATTTGCTGGTTGAAAATTTAACTGAACTTCTTTGATGAATAGGGTAAATGTACCAGTGGTCGGACAAACAGCATTAATCTTGTATTCAAGTTATTGTGGATACTTTATTTCTGTATTTTTCAAAACAAATGTTTGCATTTGTTTCGGGAAATCTCAAGAAAACACCAGTGGTCAGACAAGATTTTTAGTGGTCGGAGAGTGTGTGTCTAATATTTGGACAGCATTTTTATGTTTCGGAATTTTTTATTTAAAAATAGTTGACCTAATAACATGTTACTTCAAAATACTCAAAGTAACAATATTTTAGCAGGAATGCTTTTGAGACTAAATCAAATCAATTTTACTAATTATTTTTTATTTATTGTTTCCCAATTTTCACAGACTTGTTGAGGACAGTTCTACTCTATGCGAGTGCTTTAAATGAATGACTTGCTAAATTAATAGAATCAATTTTTCCGCTCAGAAGTCACCAAGCCTTTCTGCGGAGAAGAATAATCTTGTAAAAACATAATACTAATATTACTTTTCTCTCTCTATAGTAAAATTATTGTCCTTTTGTGGATTACGGCCTTGTCGGGCTCACTGTCCAGGAAGATTTATTTATTGTTTAAAAGAAAAAAGAATTTAACTTATTCGATATCCATGCACATTTTTATTAGATTTAACATTATTCTTCTTCGCTAATTTAAATAATAATTTTTGCTGGGATCAAATGGTGATCGAAACTTTTTCATTATACTTATGCCTATGTTTTATTTCTGAAAAAGAAAATGCCTGCTCTCCACATATTCACATCAGTTGTTCGACTTGAGAAACACTGATAGAATGACGTTTGCGCCAGAGGTCGGACAGTCTGTTCGACATCTGGTGAATTTCAAAAATTCTGCACCTGAGCTCGGACATATTAAAAATCTTCAAATATGCAACATATAAATTTGAATTGCAAATAATTAAAAAAAATCGAAGTCTCTCACATTTGATAAATGCAGCCATGCATGTTAAATCACAATTTAGATATGTCATCACTTTAATAAAAAATACTATTTTTTCTGACACGAAACATAGCGCATAACACAAACATGGCGATACGCGGTGATCAGCTCTTAAAATATTTTTAATAGGGTGAAAGTAAAAATCGTTTACAGGTTTTCTTTGCCTTAAGCGATACAAGAAAGTATGCAAAATGCAAACACATATGTACTTTCAATAATTATGGTTTATTGCACTATTCCGACTATGAAATACACGAGATTTTCCGACCACTAGTACTTGTCCGGAGACTGGTGCTTTTACCCTATAGTCCAATATAGGGAAACTGAAATTTTTCTCCTATTCTGAAATTCAAAATTTTCTAAAACATTCCAGATCATGACTAAGCTTAGACTTCCAGTAAAAACTCTAATAACTGCTACTCGTCAGATGTGAATGAAGTTCTGTACAAATTAATCTTGGATCCGCAAAAGTGGAACATTTTGATCGGTAATTGATAATCAGAATGACATGCAACTGTTTGATATCCCGGGGGTTTTTGTGTAAAAGTACTTACAATGTTCAGTTTGCGATCCTTAGAATTTTCCTTTGATGAATAAAACAATGCAGCATTATGAGCAACTTTCTTAATCGGATGCAAAGTTTGGTGAAAATCGTTAGTCCTCAAATTTATGAAGTTGACGTACTTGCATATTTCTTTAATATCATATGATATCTTCGTAGTCTTGTCTCTGTTACCAACTGTCAGAGATAAAATGAGATCTTCTTTGTCAAATTTTTGTCTAAGTGCCTTCATTGTCAGAAGAAAATTCTGCTTTTCAGAATTCACTCTATCTCGACCTCCATGTCCTTGAGCCTCATATTCCCAAAAGAAGTCGATTCCATTAAAATTGTATTTTTTTAAAAAGTACACAACGTTATTAACAAGTTTTTCTCGCAGATTTGAATCAGTCCACACTCTAGAAAGTAAAATGGAAACAATTATTTTGATCATTTTTTATAATTTCATAAATCAATTTTTATCAATTTCAATTATCCAGAACTCTGCTTTCTATCTTGGATGCACATAAGAGTATTATACTTACTTTTGGTTGGTACTGCTTTTAGATTTGTCGTACGATACTTCCAAGGTGACTAAGGATTTCAATTTCGGGTTTCTTTTTTGAAGATGTCTGAATCTGTTAAGTCCATTATGTTTGAATTGTTTATCTTCAGGTGTACTAATTGCAATAGAAGCGTCTGCATTAAGGTGAGCAAATTTGTAATATACATGAGTGCAAAGAGACATATAAATGTTGTCTATGTTTGGTGTTGATTTTTGCCATTCATGTTCTCCGAAATAGGAACAGCCAACGATTTCTGTAAATTAATGATAAGATAACGTATGATTTTCTTTTTTTGATCTACTCGTTACTGTAATCACACTATATATCACTTACTTTCACACTTTTTATTAGCTACTGCAAGCTTATGGCCTGAAGCAAGAGTTGAGCATATTCCAAGAAAAAGTATTAACTTAAACATCTGCGAAAAATAAATCGTAATATTAGAAAAACGGTAAATAATATTATTGAATTTTTAATTTAAATTTGCATCAATTGCGTAAAGGTATTACTTTCTGAAAACCAAAATTTAATTTGTCAGCTTTACAAACATACAATTCTCTTAGTTCTTTAGCGCATAAAATGTTGCTCGAGCCGACACACTTTTTGTCGCCTGGATTTAAAAGTGTACAGCCTGAGAAAAGAAATTTAAAAGACAGTTGAAAATTAAAAAGTTTGAATAAAGGTGATCCTTTTTGGTCAAAAATTCAACTGTTATATTGAAAATTCGTCTCTTTGGCTTGAAAATACAAAAAAATGTTTTATATTTTTTTAGCTCAACCAAAAAGTTTGTCTGGTTGAAAATTCAAGTATTTTGTTGAATAAACGTTCTTCTGATTTGGAAATTTATATTTTCGTAAAAATGGGATCTATTTGGATAAAAATGCAACTTTTTGGTTAAAAATTAGAATATTTTGGTTGAAAATAAACTTTTCTTGTTAAAAATTCAACTGCTTTGTATAAAATTCGTATCTTTGTTTTGAAAATTCATCATCTTTTGCATACATTTCATATTTTTTGGTTCAAAAGACAACTGTGAGGTTAAAAATTCTAATCTGTTGGTTCAAAATGGAATTTCCTGGTAAAATACAACTTTTTGCAGAAAATTCTTATATTCTTCTTAAAAATTCAACAATTTGGTAGAAAATTCAACTATTTAGTCGTAAGTTGAACTATCAGGTTCAAAATTCGCTTTGTTAGAGAAAGAATAATCGATTCAGTAAAAAAGTAATTTATTTGGTTAAAAATTCAACTACTTTATTGTAAATTCGTTTTTTTTGGTTGAAAATTCATTTTTTTAACCAAAAATTCATTTATTTTCGCTATGTCTGTTTGATAATAGATCATTTTAGATGAAAATTTAACTATTTGGTTGAAAATTCATGTATTCTGTTGAAAATGTATGTTTTTGGTTGAAAAACTATTGACTGCAAATTCGTCTTTTTGATAAAAATGAAACTGTTCATTTGAAAAATAATCTGTTTTAGTTACATTCAAATATTTTATATTTTGAATTCAAATCTTCTTCAGTTCAAATAATGAATATCACATTTTTCCATCAAAAATCATTTTTTAAGTAGAAAATTTAACTCTCGATTGGAAGTTGAATTACTCTATTGAAAATTCATTTTTTTTAAGAGTCATAATTTCAGTGGAAAACGCATCTGTTTTGTTGAAATTTGAACTCATTTGATTAAATATCTTTTTTCTTTTTGGAAACATAAATTTTGAACCAAAAATGATCTATTTGGTTAAAAATTAACTTTTTTGGTGAAAATTCATATTTTAAAGTTGAAAATTTAACAGTTTTGCAGAAAATTTCCTCTTTCCAACTTTACTGAAATTATGTGCATGAGCATAAATTATTACAAAATTCTTTTGTTAATAATTTCTACTTTTTTATATGCAAATGTTTATTTGGGGACATGTCGCCGAGTTGAAATGTGACCTATATTCATGGTCATGGCTGAATCGGCCGTGGCATTAATTTATCAACAAATTTAAACCGAAAAAATTCTGTAGGTTAAAGAATTAAACATTCTAAATCGTATCTTTATTTTATCTTTCATGAAACAGCAAATATTATAAACAGTAACTTCCTCAAACATCATATTTAGGTTCAAATTTGAAATGAACAGTATCAGAAACATAAAATGAATAAATATAATGATTATTAGAATTTTTTTCTACGAAACTAAAAACTTCAGCACCACCAAATTATTTGGTTTGTCGGACAAAAACGCGGGCATGGAAGTTTTAACCAATTATAAAATCTAAAAACCTAGAATTTCATTCATAAACTGATCTTAGTGCAACTGAGAATAATTAGACGTACCTTTAGTTTTTCGAAACGTTTTAAAAGAATTTTAGAAATAAATAATACTTTCTTCTATGGTATCAAGTTTTTTTCTTTACTTTCGACTAGATATACAAAAACACTCAACTCACGAGTGCATCATATCTGACAAATTTTTCATATCTTCAGTAAATATTTACGTGTTCCGTGCCGTAGAAAGGAAAAGCAAATTACAAAAACGGCAAATTCAAGGCTTGTTTGAAGCAAAAATTAATTTTTTCATTTAGTGGTTTTTCCAGAAATCAAAATCTCTAATAATCCTTCAAAAATTGAGAAATGGGAGAATGTTGTAACAACGAGATGTCATCATTCTCTGCAGCACTGGAAGAATATCTTTTTCCATCAGATTTAAAGAATTTTTTATATTAGGCATTATAATTACACCTAATTATTATTCAGTACGACCCTTTCAGATCCAAATTTTTATTTTTTTGGGAAAAAATTATAGGTGCAAAAACTATGATGAACATAAAGCGGGTTTCAGTATTTTTTTGCTCACTGGGCACGCGAAAATCTTAGTTTTTTATTGAATTAACTGCTTTGTTAGGGCTATCAAGGGCATAATTTATCAGAAGAACGAACTTCAAATCTTGGCTGAAGGTCGAAAGGCGATTTTCAGGATAACGATCTTTCATTTTTGATAATCGTCCGAAAACTATTTCATCTGGTCGTCCAGCTTACGTTTACTTTTCGATACTCCCGATTTAGCAACAAGGCTACTTGCAGGTTACCCCCTACATAGTGGCTAAACCAAGAGTTGAGAGGATAGGGACAAGTTAAACTTATTGCAGTCAGGAAATTGCTTCCAGTACTCTGTTACCACTTGTAGTTAAATATTGTTTCTGACGCATATCTCTAGAAAGAAGGGAATTATAGTCAGACATTAATTTCACAAATCTCCATTTCACTTCAGGAAAATATATTCACAAAAAAAAGAGATTGGTTAAAAATGATTCTCTCTAATATTCATTTGCTATATCTTTATAACTAAAAAGCTAAGAGAAAGTGAATAATTCCATAGAAAATGCAACTTTCTAGCAATTATCTGAGAAAGGATACATATAAACAATAATAAATTGTTTAAACTATCATGTCTTTTTTAACTTGCATTAATTATCATCTCAAGCTGAGTAAAAAGTGGACAAAATGTTGAATATTCTAATCCTATTCTAAAAGAAATTTGCAAAAAGTAATAATAAATTGTTGAAACAAATGATATCAACATCTCATTGTCAGTGTCAAGTAGTATTTCATGCATTACAAACATTTTGTACGAAAAAAACTGCAAAAAATAATAATTAGCGCCAAAAAATCGTAAAACCCAATTTTTCACTTATGGAATTTTTTTTTTAATTCATTTTTGGAACACCCTAATATTCAGTTGAAGTTTTGTGTCCATCAATTCGACAGTCTTATCTGCGCCCCTTGACAAACGTGAAAAATTATACTTTCTCATGGTTTACCAAAGTGAAAGTTTCACAGTTTTGATTTTATCAAACACAGTTATTCATAAAATTCATATAGTTTTGCATTATACGGCTTTCAGCCAAATTTCGTTAGTAGTAGTAGTAGTAGTAAAATTATTTATTGAGTGATAAGATTTACATAGGTTACACCATGAAAATATTGATCCCAAAAAATAAATATGATTTGCCTAAGATGAAATAATCTACATAAAGTGAGGGGCTGCGTAAATTAATAGTTTAATCTAGGCGTCTAGTTTAAACTTTCTTTTACAGATTATTTATATTTGAATTTACGACGTTATATGTTATTGCATGATTTTTGTGATTATTTTCACTACACTCTTAATTACAATAATGTCATGGGGTCACTGGAATCACTTGGTTCCATAAAATATTCGCTCCAAGTGGTATTTTCTGAAATAGGTATCATAAGTTGCCTCATTTTGAGGCAGATAAGAAAGTACAATTGTGCTGCTAGATTCGAATATCCGAGCTCGATCTACACTTATAAGGTGCTTGTTGTAACACTCCAGTAAGGTGAATTTATTTGCAGAAAGATCTTCTATACTTAGGTTTTCCCATGGGTTAGTCATTTCGCATTCTACAAAGAAGAGTTTTATTTCGAGGTACTAATTGTATCTCAGTTTCTCAAGATCAGTAGATGCGAGCCCTTTCACTCTTTCTAATAAAATTAAAAAACTTATAGTTCTCTTGAGAAAATATATTTGCGCTATGTTCTTTTGTTATTGTATTTTGCAGCCATTTCTTCACGCAAATAGAGATTCAAAATTTGAAAAAATTACTTGTTGTTCATTTTTTGCATATGACTCAAATCAAACATTCTTATAAATTCAATTTTAGTCGATGTACCTAAAAAATCGAATTTAAATTTTCCGGGTTTGAAAGCAAATCTCAAACTTAACCTTCCTTTGAATGTTGTAACCGTTTTTGGGAAATTTCTCCAATGGAACAAATAAATTTTATTCGATCATACGTTCTAATTAGTTTATTATCATATTTAATGAGCATACGACTCGACACCTCCTTTCGGCCTTTATCCAGGTATAATAAATATTAGTTCTGTAGAAATTCAAATGTTTGAGTAAAATTTCAACATGCAAACATTAAATTTTTTCACGCGAACACTGTAGCTTCATTTAGAACTTCACTTTATTATCGATGATAATAAACTAATAAGAACGTATGTCCGAATAAAATTTCTTCACTCCATTGAAGATATTTTCTAAAATAAAAAGAAAGCTAATTGTTCCCGAATAATTTTAATCAGCACCATAATTTGTGAAACTTATACAACAATTCTTGTGTAATTCTGAAATTGAAAGTTTCAATCAAAAAGAGCGACAAATAATTAATAAACCCAAATTTTTAGGGCATTTCAGTCTTTTACAAAGGCAACTCTGCGGCACGATTAGAGTTTTTGAATTTCAAATTATTTTTTGTCCCTCTACCCTACTACATGTAAAAATCGAAAACGTGCCAAATACAACAATTTTAAGAAAGAATGCACTTGCGTAACAGCTTCAGTTTTTATTCGAAAAATAAGAAGGCAATATTGTGAAACTAGTAAATAGGCTACGTTACCTTCACTAAAATGAAATATTGACAAGATACTTTCTCAAAATAGAAAAAGAAGAATTATTTACACAGTATAGAATCACGCAGATGATAAACGACAAGTGAAATATTTGAGATAAGAAACAATCGGCAAGAAATAATCACTAAATGATTAGAAACTCAAATCACTCAAGAATTAATCAATGTTTTCAGAAATTGACGTCATAAAAAAAACATGGGATTACTTCAAAATTTCAGCTCGATATTCACAATTGTATTTTACAAACTGAATTGAATAGATTTTCAATAAGCTCTCCTCGCACATTCAGATTATAGACCACTCAATGAAACGAATTCGAAAAATCATTTATAATATACATTTTTAATAAAATCTTCAATTCAAAAAAGTCTGCGGCTATCCGTCCCAAAAAATTGGGTGAGTTGGGAAAGGGGATCGACTAGTCATCCCAAGAATTTAGGACGACTAGCCAAGCTCATGGAAAATTCGGACTCGTCATCCCGAATTTCGAGACGAAAAGACACTTCGTTGAGAAATAGAAATACAGATCCCTGGGTCCATTGTCCCATAAAGTTTAAGGTTTTTACTGAAGGGTTATTGTTTCGCAATTCTTAGAATCTTTTAAATCGATTACTTCGTGAGTCTACGTCTCGATCGGAAATTTGAATGTCAGCATTGCTTACTGGAACAGAGGCTGGCCAAAAGTCGAGTTTTATTGCTATTCCCAAATTCAAATTTCATCACATAATATTATTTTCGGTTTCAGTCACCCGAAAGCATCCTCGAGTTGCGGATAGAGGGCACAGCGAAAGAAATTCTTAGTTTGGTCATGTTGAATAACCATGATAAGAAAATGAGACTAAAATCATATTTGCGTACTATGAATATTTACTTAATTTCGTAATTACTGATTATGAGCTGAACTTCATTTTTATTTTTAGGCCTTGAAAAGATCCTAGGTGAAAAATCTTGTGTGCGTGAATCTTATTTCCAAAAAGAGAATTCTGTTCAAAAATATTCAGTACTTATTTAGAATGATACTTTATCAAGCGTTTTCTTATAATAAGAAGAAAGAAACGCAATTATGATTCTGATAAAACAGACTAAATGTTTACATTATCAAGGATTATTTTCTCTGTCTCAAACTGACGGCCCATAGTTTTAATTCAGCATTCGTGCAA
>CAKNXH010056253.1:4320-21535 GCA_932178445.1 Andricus quercusramuli
ATGAACGCGAGTTTTCCGACAAAAATAATTTCAAATTGTTTCGAGATTTTTGTTTGATTTTTTTGAGAAAGAGATAAATTTTCTACAAAACAGTTAAATTTTCTACCAAAAAGACGAATTTTCAAGGAAATATTGACATTGCCAACTAAAGAGATGAAGTTTTGACTAAAATAATGCATTTTTAGTGAAAAAAGTGAATCTTAAAAAAGATTTTTCAGCCATGAAAGAAAAAAAAATCACCTAAATTATTATCTTTGGGAGATAAATAATTTAAAATAAAAAATAAAGATCTCTAACGAATATTTATTTTTCAAGTTTATTTCTTCATTTGTTTTTAAAGTTAAATAAATATATAATTTTCCTAACATTTTTGAGAAAATTCAAATTTTTTTTTAAGCTTCCAGATATGACGAAAAAGTAAATTTTTTTATTTTTCATGGATTTTGAAAATTTTTAGGAAAAATTTTAGTCAGTTTGAAAGATTTTTAGGACTTCTAGAAGTTTGGGAGATAAATATCTATTAAACTGAATCAAAATGTTCCTAAAATATTGGGAAATCTTTCAAAACTGAAAAACTTGCCCTTAAATCTTCCAGATATTTTCGAAATGTGTAGCATATTTTGAAACTTTATCAAATTTTCTTTTAAAATTAATTTTCCAAAATAAAAAGTAATTAAGTATTTTCCTAGGAATCTCAAGGAATTTGTTCATTTTCTTGAAACCTCTCAAACTTCTTAAAAAGATTTGAATTTTTTTTGGAAATCTTCAATTTATATTTTATTAAAAAATTGTTGGAAATCTTTCCAAACTCAAAATTATTTTTTAACCATTCTCAAAACTTTTAAACCTTGAAAATATCTTTTAAAATTCTTCGAGTTCTCCCAATATTTTTCTTGAAATTCTGAAAAATTAAAGAACATGCCTTCAAATCTTCCAGATTCTGTTTTGATAATTTTGAAAACCTTCAGAAATGTTACAATTTTGTCTAAATATTATCTTAGAATCAATTTTTCAAAATAAAAAATCAGTTTAAATTATCCCATGAATTATGAGAAATATTTTGTATCAAAAAATAAAAATTCAGTTTGAATTTTCCCAGGAATTTTAAGAAAGCTTATTTTTATTTTCTTGAAGCTTTTTAAACTTCTTAAAAAGCTTCAAATTTTTTTTCAAATACTTCGAATTCTTCCAAAATTTTCCTTGAACTTCTAAAGAGTTAAAAAACTTGCCTTCAAATCTTCCGGATTCTATTTTGACAATTTTAGAAATCTTTTGAAATGATAAAGAAAATTTAACTCTATCTTAAAATTAATTTTAAAAAATAGAAAATTAGTTTAAATTATCCTAAGAATTATGAGAAATATTTTTTATTATCGTGAAACCTTTTGAAAAATGTTTATCAAATTTTTTATAAAATTTGTTTATCTTGCTAATCGAAAAATTTTGTTGAAAAATGTTTGCCATTCATTTTCGAAATTTTACAAGATAATTTCAAATATTTTGAAATCGTTGTGCATTTTCTCTTTAAATTTATTTATTTTATTATTGCAAGGAAGTTTTTTTATTTTATTGAAGCCTTTCAAACTTCTTAAAAAGCATCGACATTTTTTTCCAAATCTTCAAAAATTTACATTTTGGTTTAGATTTTTGAAATATTTTCAAATTTGGAATTACTTCTTCTATTATTTGCAAAATATTTTAACCTTCTAAATATCTTTTAAAATTATTTGAATGTTTCCAAAATTTTTTTTGTTAATTCTGAAAAACTACAAAAATTGCTTTAAAGTTTTCCAGAATCTGTTGTGAAGATTTTAGAAATCTTTTGTAATCTTTTGAAATCTGTTGTCATCTTTCAAAATGTTTTTAAATGTTCTCTCAAAATTACTTTTTCAAAATAAAAAATCAGTTCTAATTTTCCCATGAATTCTAAGAATTTTTTTTTTATTATAGTGAATCCTCTCAAAATCCTTAAGAAGCTTCAAATTTTTTTCCTAATATTCAGAAATGTAAATTCTCTAAAATGTTTGGAATATTTTCATCTTTCAAATTAATTTTGAATATTTTCAGAATTTCGAAATATCTTAAAGTTATTCGCATTTTTTATAGTTCTTTGTAATCTTGCTAATTGAAAGAGTTTGCTTGAAAATCTTTCCCATCCTTTTTGGAAATTTTAGAAAATAATTAAAAATCTTTTGAAATCTCTGTCAATTTTCTCAGAGAAATAATTTTAAAAATAAAAAATCAGTTTACATTTTTCCAAGAATTTTAAGACATTTTTTACTATCTTGAACACTTTTCAAATTCTTAAAAAGCTTCTTCATTTTTGAAATCTTCCAAAATCTACGAATTACATTTTGTATATCAAAATGCTGGACACTTTTCTTACATTGATTATTTATTTATTTAAAAATTTTATTATTATTATTATTTAATATATTATTTAGATAACCTTAAATTTCTCATAAATCTGAAGTTTGCAGACTTTTTATTTTAAGCAGGGAAAAAAGAAACGACAGCTTCATCCAATCACGAACACGGGTTTCTCGAAAACTATAGTTTCAAATTGTTTCGAGTAATTTCGAGATGGTTCGAGAAATAATCGAAAAGGGCGCCATGCGCTTTTTAATAAAAAAACAAGTAGCAAAAGCGCGCGCATGCACGTTTTTCGAAATATCGAATGAGGTCATTAATTTTGTGGATCAACAATAAATAATTTTTGAAATCAAAAACTTGAATAAAACATTTGAAATTTTTTTTAAAGCTTTTAGATATGCCAGAAAAGAATAATTTTTTTTTTCAGGACTTTTAACAATTTTAGGATGAATTCGAGTGAGTCTGAAAGATATTTAGGACATTTTCTTGAGAGAGGAACTGTTTTGTACAGCCAAGAAAAACTCCTCGTTAACTGAAATAAATGATATTATATTTGGAAAATAAAATTTTGAAGCTTCTTCAAGATTTTTAAAGGTGTCAAGATAATAAAGAGATTTCTTACGATTTCTGGGAAGATTTTAATTGATTTCGTATTTTAAAAAATCCATTTGAAGAGAAAATTGACAACGATTTTCAAACTTTTTGAATTATTTCCTTAAATTTCGAAAATAAATGTGGCCGAATAAGTGACATTCAGGAAATTTTAAAAGTTTCAAAATAAATTTAAAAATTTGAAGCAGTTCAAAAAAGTGTTGAAAAATTTATATATTGAATATTTGGAAATAATAATTTTGAAGCTTCTCAAGGATTTTAGAAAGTTTCCCGATAATGAAGAAATTCTATTGAATTTCATGGGAAAATTAAAAAAAGTTTTTTTAGCCTGAATAATTAATTTTTTAAGAATATGTAAAGGGATTTCAAAAGACTTCAAAAGACTCAAAAAATTATCATAACAGAATCTGGAAGATTTCAAGGCAATTTTGAAAAAATTTTCAGAATGTTGCAAAAAATGTGAAGAAGTTCGAATAATTTTAAAAGATATTTAGAAGGTTTGAAAGTTATGGAAACTTAAAAAAAATTGAAATTTGAAAAAATGTCGAAGAATTTCAAACAAAAAAAGGTTAATTTTTGAAGATTTTGAACCAAAATTGAAAGCCTTTTAAGAAGTATGAAAGGCTTCAAGAAAATAAAAAACTTTTTTAAAGAATACTGCGAAAATTTTAACTTGGAGAGAAAATTGACAAAGTATTTCTCAAATTTCAATTATTTTCTTCAAATTTTCCATAACTTTTAAACCTTCTGAATATATTTTAAAATTATTCGAACTTTTCCAAATTTTTCTTGATATTGTGCAAAATTTTTAAAATTGCCTTCAAATCTTCCACATTTTGTTATGATAATTTTGTAAGTCTTTTGAAATCTTTCCAAATCTCTTTGAATATTTTTTAAAAATTAATTATTCAGGATCAAAAACCATTTTGAATTTGCCCATAAAATTCAGTAAAATTTGTTCATTGTCGTGAAACTTCCAAAATCCTTAAGAAGCTTCAAAATTATTATTTCCAAATATTCAAAAATATATATTTTTCAAAACATTTTGTCAATGCTTCCAGTTTTTAAATTTATTTTGAAACTTTTTAAATTTCCTAAATGTCTTCAAATTACTCGATTTTTTTATGAAACTTTGTAATCTCGCTAATTGAACATTTTTGCTTTTAAATCGGCCACATTCTTTTTTGAAATTTTAGGAAATAATTTAAAATGTTTGAGAATCTTGGCCTCTAGATACTTCTGGCATTTGCAAAAATATTTTGAAATAATTTCGTACCTTTTCAGATTTTCTTTAAAAATTAATTTTTCGAAGTAAATAATCATTAAAAATTTTCCCAGGCATCTTGAAAAAAGTTTTTCATTTTCTTGAAGCCTTTCAAATTTCTTAAAATAATCTTATGTTTTTTTCGAAATCTTCCAAAATTAAATTATATTTGAAATTTTGGGAAAACTTTCCAAATTTGGAATCATTTCTTAACCATTTTCAAAACTTTCAAACTTTCGAAAAATCTATGAAAATCCTTAAGATTTTTCCAGAAATGTTCTTGAAATTCTGAACAATAAAGAAACTTGCTTTTAAATCTTACAGTTTCTGTTTTGACAATAAATATTGGAAGTCTTTTGAAAGGTTTGAAATTTTTCTAAATATTCTCAAAAAATTAATTTTTCCAAATGAAAAATACTTGAGAGTCAGCCTATGATTTTTGATAAATATTTGTTATCATCGTTTAAATTTTGCCAAAAATTTTAAGACATTTTTTTATTATGTAAAACCTTCCAAAATCTTCGAAAAGTTTTTAAAAACTTCTTTGAAATATTTTCAATCTTTTAATTAATTTTGAATATCTCTTAAACTTGCTCGAATTAAAAAAAAACTTTGTAATCTTGCTATTCGAACATTTTTGCCTTGAAATCGTCCACATTATTTCTCGAAATTTTAGGAAATAAATCAAAATGTTCAAAAATATTCGTCAATTTTCCCTTAAAATTAATTTCTGAAAATAAAAAATTATTTTCAATTATCCCATGAATTTTAAGAACTATTTTTTGTTATCGTGAAACCGTCCAAACTTTTTTCCTTTTAATTTCATATGAAACTTTGTTTTCTTGCTAATTGCACATTTTTTCTTTAAAATCTTTTACATTCTTTTTCAAAATTTTAGGAAATAAATGAAAATGTTTTTAAATATTCAGCAATTTTCCCTTAAAATTGATTTTTCGAAATGAAAAATTAGTTTAAATTATCCCATGAATTTTGAGACATATTTTTTATCATCGTGAAACCTTCGAAATTTTTTTTTTCAAATTTCTTATAAAACCTTGTAATTTTGCTAATTGAACATTTTGTCTGTAAAATCGTCCATATTCTTTTCCGAAATTTTAGGAAATAAATAAAAAGGTTTTCAAATATTCGCCAATTTTCTCTTAAAATACATTTTTTTTCAAACAAACCTTTTTTTAAAATGATCTCGTGAATTTTCAGAAATATTTTTCATTATCGTGAAATCTTTCTAAATGCTTCAGAAGCAGCAGCATTTTTGTTTACAAATATTCAAAACTGTACATTTTTTAACTTTTCCAGAATCTTTTCAAGTTTTCAATTAATTTCGACTCTTTTTAAAACTTTTAAATGTCTGTTAAACTTGATCAAAACTTTTTATTAAACTTTGTAATCTTGCTCATTTAAAAATGTCTTCTTTGTCCATGTAGATTTCGAATTCCATGTTGATAACGATTTCATGAAAAAACGATTAAAATTTTCGAATTCAACCGATTATAATAGTTTCCCAAAGAGTCTTTGTACGACGAATTTTCTCAGTTTGTTTAAAAAAACATAAGAAATTCACCATAGCAACGACGAAAGAAATTTAAAGTCTTGAAGTTTGTTATCTTTCTTTTTCAAAACACGAAATAGAAGGACAGTTCCAACCCATCATAAATACGAGTTTCCGGACAACAATAGTTTTACATTGTTTCGAGTTATTTCGAGATGGATCGAGAAATAATCGAAAATGGCGCCATGCGCTTTTTAATAAAAGGACAAGTAGCAAAAGCGCGCTACGCGCGCGCATGCATGTTTTTAGAAATCTCGAAAGAGGTGTTATACTTGTGGATCAATAATACAGATTTTTTAAAAATTAAAACTTGAATAAAAAATTTGGAATAAATTGAACAAATTTTTCTGAACTGTTGAGAATCCTAATGTGTTTAAAGTATTTGTGACTAAAAAATTAGGAAAACTTTAGTAATTAACAGATACTTGGATTCTATGTTATATTCCTTAAACGGAAAACATTATTTTTTTGTTCAAAGTGTTGAAGACCTTCGTTTCATTGATTATTATAATATTATTCAATTATTGAATACATTATTTTGATAACATTAATGATATTTCTACCAAAAAAGATTTTTATTTTAAATAGAAAATAGTCTACTTCATGTAAAAAGATAAATTTTTAACAAAATAGCTGAATCCCCCCCAAAAAAAAAAAAATAATTTTCACCAGTTGCATTTTAAACCAAAAAAGATTAAGTTTTTTAAAAAAGAGACAAATTTTCTATAAAACAGTTTAATTTTTCAACATGAAAATATGAATTTCTAATGAAATAGATCAATTTTCTATAAAAAAATACGATTTTTCAACGAAATAGTGTCATTGTTAACCAAAGAGATGAATTTTTGACTAAAATAATGAATTTTAAAGAAAGTAGTGGAGTCCTTAGCAAAAACAGAATAATTTTCAATCCACAAAGATGAATTTTCAACTAAATAGTTCAAATTTTATCCTAAAAAACATTTTTCAGTCGTAAAAGAAAAAAAATCACCCGAATCATTATTTTTGGGGGACAAATAATGTAAAATACAGAATAAAAATCTTCACCAAACATTTCTTTTTTAAATTCATTTGTTCATTGGTTTTTAAAGTTAAATAAATTTAAATATATAATTTTTCTAAGATTCTTGAGAAAATTCAAATTTTTTTAAGCTGCCAGGTATGACGAAAAAGTATAGTTTTTTACTTTTCAAGATTTTGAAAAATTGTAGGAAAAATTCAAGTCAGCTCAAAAGATATTTAGGACTTTTAGAAGACTCCATCTATTCCTAATTTTTCTTTAAATCTTTCTAAATTGAAAAGAATTGCCTTAAATTTTCCAGATATTTCCGACATTTGTAAAAATATTTTGAAATTATAAAAATATTTTTAAATATTTCGAAACCATTCAAATTTTCTTTGAAAATTAAATTCTCAAAATAAAAAGCAATGGAAAATTTTCCCAGGAATATCAAGAAATTTTTTTTATATTCTTGAAATCTGCAAAGATCTACATTTTCTTCAACATTCTTGTGAATCTTTTCAAACTTAAAATCATTCCTTAAAAATTTTGAAAACATTCAAACCTTCTAAATATCTTTCTAAATTGTTCGAATTCTTTCAATATTTGTCTTGAAATTCTGAAAAATTAAAAAACTTGCCTTCAAATCTTCCACATTCTTTTTTGACAATAATTTGGGAATCTTTTGAAATTTTAAAAAACAAATCGAATTTTATCTTGAAATTAATTTTTCAAAATGAAGAATCAGTTAAAATTATTCCATGAACTATTTGAAATATTTTTTATCATCGTGAAATCTTTTAAATTTTTTTTTCACCTTTTGTATAAAATTTTGCAATCTTGCTAATGGAAAGATTTTGCTTGAAAATCTTTCCCATTCTTTTTCGAAATTTCAGAAAATAATTTAAAATTTTGTGAAATCTTTGTAAATTTTCTCTTAAAATTTATTTTCAAACTAAAAAATTAGTTTCAATTTTTTCAGGATTTTCAATGAAATTTCTTCATTTTTTTGAAGCCTTTTAAACTTCTTGAAAAGCTTTTCATTTTTTTAGAAATCTTGAAAATTTACATTTTTTTATAGATTTTTTGAAATATTTTCAAATCATTTGTTTAGCTATTTCCAAAACTTTTAAAACCTATGAATATCTGTTAAAATTATTCGAATTTTTCCAAAAAATTTCTTAAAATTCTGAAAAATTACAAAATTTTCCTTTAAATCTTCTAGAATCTATTATGAAGATTTGACAAATCTTTTGTCATCTTTTAAAATTTGTTGTCATATTTTAAAATATTTTCTTAAAATTAATTTTTCAAAATAAAGAATCAGTTCAAATTTTTCCATGAATTTTAAGACAATTCTTTTACTATCGTGAATCTCCTCAAAATCTTCAAGAAGCTTGAACATTTTCTTCCCAAATATTCATAAATGTACATTTTGCAAAAATGTTGAACGATTTTCAATTTTCGATTTAATTAAAATCTTTTTAAAATGTCTCAAACTTAAACATGCTCACATTTTTTATAAATCTTTGTAATCTTGCTAATTGAAAATCTTTGCTTGAAAATCGTTCCCATTCATTTTCGAAATTTTAGAAAATGATTCAAAATCTTTTGGAACCCTTGTCAATTTCCTCTTTAAATTTATTTTCAAACTAAAAAATCAGTTTACATTTTCTCAGGAATTAAAAAAAATTGTTTAGTGTCTTGAAACATTTTAAAATTCTTAAAAAGCTTTTTAATTTTTAAAATCTACAAATTACATTTTGTATAGCAAAATGCTGGAAACCTTTCATACATTGATTATTATTATTATTATTGAATATATATTATTCAGATAACCTTACATTTTTCATAATCCTGAAGTTTGGAATGGATGGAAAAAAGGACAGTTTGTTTGAAAAACATAAGAAAATCACCATAACAACGACGAAAAATATCTAAAGTCTTGAAGTTTGTTATCTTTCTTTTTCAAAACATGAAATAGAAGGACAGGTCTAACCAATCATAAATACGAGTTTCCGGACAACAATAGTTTTACATTGTTTCGAGTTATTTCGAGATGGATCGAGAAATAATCGAAAATGGCGCCATGCGCTTTTTAATAAAAGGAAGGAAAATATAAATAAAAAAATGATGATAGAATTGAATAGGATAGGATTTGAAATGTTAGTTTTATACATAGTTAAAATTAATTGTGAATTACCATTTTGATAGACAAGGTAGCGATTCCATGATCATGAAGTTCGTCTTCAAACAGCGTCAAGTCTGTATAGAACATAATTTTGTCCTTTCTTTTAAGGTTTTCGACATTTATTCGCTCGTCGGTTTCTTCGACTTCGAAACCGGACATTGTTCCCATATAGTTAGTCGTAAAAGTCCAGTCAAAGGGCTTAATTTTTTCTTCGAGGTATTCTTTACTCTCTGATCTGAAATTCAAAATATTCAATGAAAAATACTGATGATTGATTGAAAGATTAAAATTTTTATCCACGTTGTATAATTTCAGACTGAAGGAGTTTAAAAATACAGGGAGTAATCAAATTTGCAATGACTGACCCATTTTTAATTTTCCCTGACCGTTCTAAATTTTTATTTCAGGAATAAAAACAACCTTACACCTAGGAGATCAATAATAAATAAAGAAATTTTGTTTCTGATATAAAAAGATAAATTTAGAACCAAATATCTTCGAAATTCTCTGAAATCCCTTCAAATATCTTAAAAGCTTTGAAACCATATAAAATAACTGAAATCAGTTAAAATCTTTAAAAGCCCTTCGAAATCTGTTGAAATCTCGTGAAAATTTTAGAAATCCTTTGAAACGTTTTGAAATTTTTGAAATTATTTCAAAGCCCTTGCAAGCTTTTAAAATATATTTAAAGCTTCGAAACCCCGTAAATTTTCATGAAATTTGTAATGTCTCTGAAAATCTTGAAATCTTTGAAATAATATAAAATCCCTTGAAATAATCTAAGATATTATAAAGGCTTTGAAAACTTATACAATTTTTAAAATCTCTGAAATCAGTTAAAATCAATTCAGACCCATTCGAAATCCCTAAAATATCGTAAAGTTTTGGAAATTTATTGAAATGTTTGAAATTATCGAAATTTTCTGAAATCTCTTGGAATATTTTGGAATACATTAAAAGCTTTAAAACGCTATAAAATACTTTTACATACCTGAAATCAATTAAAACCCTTTAAACCCTCGCTGAAATGTTTTGCAACCTCTGAAATCTTGTGAAATTTTTTATAAATTTCTTAAAATGTTTTGAAATTGTTTGAAATCTCTAAAATATTATATAATGCCTTGAAAGATTTTAAACCCAATGACATCCTTTTAAATTCCTAGAATCAGTTAAAACCCTTTAAATCTGTTGAAATCTCGTAAAAATTTTAGAAATCCCTTGAAATGTTTTGAAATCTCGGAAATTCTCTGAAATTCCTTGGAATATTTTAAAATACCTTGAAAGTTTTGAAACCCAATTAAATGCTTTCCAATCCCTAGAATCAGTTAAAACTCTTAAAAACTTTAAAATTTATTTAAATCTCGTGAAATTTCTAGAAATGCTTTGAAATCTTGGAAATTCTCTGAAATGCCTTTGAATGTTTGAAAATACTTTGAAAGTTTTGTAAACCAATAAAATCTTTCCAAAATTCCTGGAATCAAACACCTCAAAACCCTTGAAACCTGTTGATATCTCGTAAAATTTTCTGAAAACCCTTAAAATATTTTTAAATATCTGGAAAGTTTTAAAACCCAGTCAAATCTTTTCAATTCCCTGAAATCAGTTGAAACTCTTAAAATCCCTTAAAATCTCGTGAAATGTTTAGAAATCCCTTGAAATGTTTTGAAATCTTTGAAACTCTCTGAACCCCTTTCGAATATTTATAAATACCTTAAAAGCTTTGAAACCCAATAAAATCCTTTTAAATCCCTAGAATCAGTTAAGACTGTTAAAAACCCTTAAAATCTGTTGAAATCTCGTGAATTTTTTAGAAATCCATTAAAATTTTTTGAAATCTTGGGAATTCTTTGAAATCCCTTCAAATATTTTAAAATACCTTAAAAGTTTTGAAACCCAATAGAATCTTTTCAAATCCCTGAAATCCGTTAAAACTCTTAAAACCCCTTGAAATCAGGTGAAATATCGTGAACTTTTTAGAAATCCCTTAAAATATTTTGAAATTGTTGAAATTGTCTGAACTCTTTCAAAATGCCTTGGAAGCTTCAAACCCCAATGAAATCCTCTCAAATCCCTGGAATCAGTTAAAACCCTTAGAACCCTTGAAATTTTGTGAAATCTTGGAAATTCTCTGAAATTCCTTGGAATTTTTTTAAACACCTTGCAAGTTTTGAAACCCAATGAAATCCTCTCAAATCTCCGGGATCAATTGAAACTTTGAAAAACCTTTGAAATATCGTAAAACTTTTAGAAATCCCTTGAAATGTCTTGAAATCTTAAAAACTCTCTGAAATCCCCTAGAATATTTTAAAATACCTCAAAAGCTTTGAAACTCAATAAAATCCTTTCAACTCCCTAGGATCAGTTAAAACCCTAAAAACCCCTTGAAATCTATTGAAATATTCTGAAATCCCTTTGAATATTTTTGAATATCTATATTCATATGTAAACTCCAATAAAATTTTTAAAAATCCCTGAAATCAATAAAAACTCTTAAAAACACTAAAATCTGGTGAAACCTCGTGAAATTTTTGGAAATCCCTTAAAATATTTTGAAATTGTTGAAATTATCTGAAATTTTTTAAAATGCCTTGAAAGCTACAAACCCCAATAAAATCTTTTCGAAACCCTGGAATCAGTTTGAAACCCTCAAAAACCCTTGAAAGTTTTGAAACCCAATGCAATTCTTTCAAATCTCCGGAATCAGTTGAAAATTTTTTAATCTGTTGAAATTTTTAGAAATCCCTTAAAATACTTTGAAATTGTTGAAATTCTCTGAAATATTTTAAAATGCCTTGAAAGCTTCGAACCCCAGTGAAATCCTTCCAAATATCCGGAATTAATTGAAGCCCTTCAAAACCTTTGAAGTCTCGTAAAACTTTTAGAAATCCCTCGAAATATTTTGAAATCTTTGAAACTCTCTGAAATCCCTTCGAATATTAAAAAAAAAGCTTTGAAACCCAATGAAATCCTCTCAAATCTCAGGGATCAGTTGAAACCTTTAAAAATCTTTGAAATATGGCAAAACTTTTAGAAATCCCTTGAAATGTTTTGAAATATTTGAAACTCTCTGAAATCCCTTAGAATATTTAAAAATACCTCAAAAGCTTTGAAACTAAATAAAATCCTTTCAACTACCTAGGATCAGTTAAAACCCTTAAAAACCCTTGAAATCTGTTGAAAACTTCTGAAATCCCTTGGAATATTTTTGAATATCTAGAATGTTTTGAAACCCAATAAAATTTTTCAAAATCCCTGAAATCAATTAAAACTCTTAAAAACACAATAAAATCCTTTCGAAATCCTGGAATCAGTTAAAAAACCCTAAAAACCCTTGAAAGTTTTGAAACTCAATGGAATTCTTTCAAATCTTCGGAATCAGTTGAAAATTTGAAAATCTGTTGAAATCTTGTGAAATTTTTAGAAATCCCTTAAAATAATTTGAAATTGTTGAAATTCTCTGAAATATTTTAAAATGCCTTGAAATCTTGGAAGCCCAATGCAATTCTTTCAAATCTCTAGAATCGGTTAAAACTCTTGAAATCTGTTGAAATCTCGTGAAAAATTTTCAATTTTAAAAAATGTTTGAAAATAAGACAAACTTGGATTTAAACCCAAATATTTTGAATGTCCCTTTTTTAGGTCGTTTAACTAGGTTGGATCAAACTTCAATTCATATTTTATTAAATTTATCTATCGTGATAAAATTATTAAATTCTAAACTAGTGAGTTGACTTCGGCAATATTTTTAAAAATAAAAATTTTAATTTGTTTATTTTTTTAAATTACAAATTAAATATTGTTAAATATCTAGAATGTTTTAAAACCCAATAAAATCCTTTAGAATTCCTGGAATCAGTTAAAACCCTAAAAACCCTTGAAATCTGTTGAAATCTCGTGAAATTTTCTGAAATCACTTGGAATATTTTTAAATATCTAGAAAGTTTTGAAACACAATAAAATCTTTTCAAATCCCTAAAATCCGTAAACCCCCCTGAAACCCCTTGAAATCTTGTGAAATTTGTAGAAATCACTTAAAATATTTTGAAAATGTTCAAATTCTCTGAAATTTTTTAAAATGCTTTGAAAGCTTCAAACCCTAATGAAATCCTTTCAAATTCCTGGAATCACTTCAAACCCTTTAAAACCCTTGAAATATTTTGAAATCATGGAAATTCTCTTAAATTCCGTGGAATATTTTTAAATTCTTTGAAAGTTTTGAAACCCAATGAAATCCTTTCAAATCTCCGGAATTAGATGAAACCCTTAAAATCCTTTGAAATCCCGTAAACTTTTAAAAATCCCTTGAAATGTTTTGAAATCATTGAAACTCTTTGAAATCTCTTCGAATATTTCAAAATATGTTCAAATCTCGGGGAGATTTTTCGAAATCCCTTAAAATTTTTTGAAATCTTGGAAATTCTCTGAAATCCTTTGGAATATTTTTAAATACCTTAAAAGTTTTTAAACCCAATGGAATCCTTTCAGATCCCTGAAATCAGTCAAAACCCTTAAAATCCTTTGAAATGTCGTAAAATGTTTAGAAATCCCTTAAAATGATTTGCAAATTTTTTATATCTTTGAAGTTCCTTAAAATTATTTAAAATTTCGATTTTTGAGCCAGCAGATATGCTATTTTACCCAATCTCGTGAAAAAGTTAGAAAGTCAGTTTAAAATCAAAGTAAAAAAATAGATACATTAGCGAACAATTTGAGAAAATAGTAGCGCTAGTGTAATTTTTTTTCAAAATAGTAGCAAAATGAATGAATTTCAAATTAAAATTTAATTGATATTACCTAGATTCCATCCAGGCTTCCGCACATGCTAATTGCAAATTAATTCTACCATTTGAAACACGCTTTAGTGCATCAAGGGCATTAAATTGCAAAGTTGCTCCATCTTTGTGTTTTAAAAGTAAAATATTATTTGGAAATACCATGTCCGGCATGTGGGGCATTTCGAGGGCTCGATTGTATCTGGAAAAAGTAAAATATATAAATATCAACGATATTTTATTAATTAAAAATATATTATTAATTTAAATTTTGTAAAAAAATGTAATAGTAGAATCGGCTTTGAAATATTCTAGTTTCGTAAATTATATTTATTTACGCACATGCAAAATTGACATGATCCTGGATCGTCGTTCCCACATCCTTCTTCCGTTTTTGAGCATTTTGAGTGAAGAATATGAGACTGGGTGTATTTTATATACCAAGGAGGGAAAATGTGTTCTTCTTCGCTAACTGGCAATCGTAAAATGTCGATTCCTCCGTGAACTCTTACCGTTGTCATTGCTGAAAAATGATTTTTTTTTTTTGTAAATGAAACTTTAAAATCAAAATTTTCTTCCTTCCAACTCGATGAAAGTCTTAAAAATATGAAAAAGGTTCCTTTTCCAATTCAGAAAAAAACTAAAACCAAAATTTCCTCCCTTCCAAATAAAAAAATAATATAAAAATAAAGTAAGTTCCTCTTCCTATACGCAGAAAACATTAAAAATCAAAATTTCCTCCCTTCCAACTCAATAAAAATGGTAAAAATAAAAAAATACGCTCTTCCAATCCGGACAAAAATTTAAAATGACCATTTCCTCCTTTCAAACTAAATGAAGCTGTTAAAAACGAAAAATTAGCCTCTTCCAATTCAGAAAAAAAGATTTTAAATAAATTCTTTTCTTCCATCTCAATAAAAATATTAAAAAGAAAAAAATGGCCTCTTCCAATTCAGAAAAAAAAATTTTAACGCCTATTTCCTCCCTTTCAACTCAATAAAAATCTTAAACATAAAAAATTTTCTTCTTCCAATTCAGACAAAATTAAAACCGAAATTCCCTCTCTTTCAACTCCATGAAAACGTTTTTAAAAAAATTACCCTCTTCCAACTGAGAAAAAATATGGAAATAAAAAATTCTTCTCTTCCCACTCAATAAAAATGTTGAAAAAATGGCTTCTTCCTATTCAGAAAAAAATTAAAATTTCCTCCCTTCCAAATCAGTAAAATTTTTTAAAATATCAAATGCCCCTCTACCAATTCAACCAAAATTGAAAACTTAAATTTTCTCGTTCCAAACTCAATGTAAATATTAAAAATCTAAAAAACAAAAAGTTCCTCGTCCAATTCGTAACATTATTTTCCAACAAAATTTTGCAGGATTCGATTCAGCATTGATTTATCTGGACATTTTTAATTTATTTTTTTAAATAACATTTCGATTTTTTAGAATGTTTTTGTAATTTTTAAAAAGTACTATGCACATTTTGAAACCAAATTTTTCATCCAGGAACTTTTTTTTTCAATTATTGTTATTTTAAACTTTAAAAACTAACGATATTTAAAAAAAATTAAACATTAAAACAAATTCTTTGATACAAATATTGGACGACCGAAAATATCGAGAAAAATAAAATTGCCGACGCTCTAAAATTCCGGAAATTATAAAATTGCCGAAATATGAAAATTTCAAATTGGAAAATTCTCGAATAATAAG
Source organism: Andricus quercusramuli (assembly GCA_932178445.1). Classification (NCBI taxonomy): domain Eukaryota; kingdom Metazoa; phylum Arthropoda; class Insecta; order Hymenoptera; family Cynipidae; genus Andricus; species Andricus quercusramuli. The sequence goes on from CAKNXH010056253.1 coordinate 19,819, forward strand.
ATTTCCGACAGTTTATGATATTACCCAAATTAAAATTGAAAATCTGCATATTGTTTTTGAAAAATTACAGAAAATGTCCTCAAAAATTGAATTGTTAATTAAAAAAAAAAAAGAGAAACTTCGAAGTGAATCCTGCAAAGTTTGTTTGGAAAATGTTATCAGGCTCAATTTAGGGAGAAATTTCTTGTTTCTTTCGAGGCGCACATGCTTTCAAATTTTTTTTTTAATATAATTTTTATACAATTATTGTTATTTTAAATTCAATTGATAATTTAAAAAAAATTCCAACAATAAAAAATATTTTTGCTGAAAATATTCGATTTTTTTATTTTTAACAAATAAATAATATTTATTACAAAACAATTCTACTGTGTCGGGATTATTATTTTTTGGGATTTTTCAATCGTCCCTTTAAATTGTTCATATTCGGGAATTTTCCAGGGGATGACTGAAAAATCCCGCAAAATAAAATTCCCGACATTGTGAAATTCCCGAATTGGAAAATTTCCGAATAATAAAATTTCCAAATAGTAAAATTTCCAAATAATAAAATTCCCAAATTGGAAAATTGCCGAATAATAAAATTACCGAATTATAGAATTACAAATAACAAAATTCCCGAATAATAAAATTACCAAATAATAACATTTCTGAATTATAAAATTCCGAACAATGAAACTCCGAATAATAAAATTCCCGACAGAAAATTGCCGAATTCTAAAATACCCGAACTCGAAAATTGCCGAATTATAAAATTCCTGAATCTAAACAAGTAAACTTATTTTTGAATATTATTTATTTATTAAAAATACAATAATCAAATATTTTCTTTAAAAAAATTGTAATGTTTGCAATGTTTAAAGTTTCTAAGATTATTTTTTGAATTTAATATATCAATCATTGAAAAAAAATTCATCCAGAAATATATTTTCTTCAATTATTGTTATTTTAAATTCAAAGAATAATCTTAGGAACTTTAAACATTAAAAATAATTTTTTATTCATAAAAATATTAGATTTTTGTATTTTTAATCAATAAATAATATTAATAAAAAACAATTTAATTGTTCAAAATTTTATAAATTAGGAAATTTTATAATTAGGGATTTTTATTATTTGAGAATTTTCCAATTCGGGAATTTTATTATTCGGAAATTTTATTATTCGGGAATTTTACGGTCCGCGAATTTTATATTTCGGGATTTTTCAGTCGTCCCGCCGGGGATTTTATCTTTCGGGAATTTTCCAATTCGGGATTTTTATTATTCGGAAATTTTATTATTTGGGAATTTTATTATTCGGAAATTTTATTATTTGTAATTTTATAATTCGGAAATTTTATGATTCGACTATTTTTCAATTTGGGAATTTTATTATTTGGAAATTTTAATATTCGGGAATTTCATTATTCGGAAATTTTATTATTCGGGAATTTTATTATTCAGAAGCTTATTATTCGGGAAATTTATTATTTGGAATTTTATAGTTCGGAGATTTTATTTTTCGGCAATTTTCCAATTGGGAAATTTTATTATTCGGAAATTTTAATATTCGGGAATTTCATTATTCGGGAAATTCATGATTCGACAATTTTCCAATTTGGTAATTTCATTATTCAGAAATTTTATTATTCAAAATTTTAATTATTCGGCAATTTTGTTATTCGGAATTTTATAATTCGCAAATTTAATTATTCGGAAATTTTCCAATTTGGGAA
>CAKNXH010056254.1:1235-71437 GCA_932178445.1 Andricus quercusramuli
CCTTAAGGTCAACTTCATAGTAGTCATAGAGAAGCTTGATTGCAAGTGAGACACTAGTAGATGGCACATAAGAGCATCTCTTTCGCACTTGTGACTATGACTACCATGAATTTGGCCTCACTGTGTATATATACACTTGTAATATACTGCCATAAGAGATCCTGGGGCCAGAGTGCAAAAAGAACTAAAAAAAAGAGGGATTAGGGTAATTTTTTCAAGAAAAAAGGAGAAATTATGGGAAAGATTAAACATTTATTTTTACATTCAGAAAAGAAGAAATAATATTTTTCAAGCAACGGTATAGTTCTACACAACATATCCAAACACAGATCTGCACACTGATGTGCGATAATAAATGTATAAATACAAAAATCCATGTACAATAAATAATATGTAAAACGCGCAGGCACCTGTAGTACTGGGGCTGGTACCTATAATAGCGTGGTATGTGTTATTCCGCCGTCTGCCGCCATTCTGAGTCTTTACGGAGTGTCAAATCTGCTGTTGGCGGACGAGTTTGAAATTGAATTTCTCAGTTCTCGTAGGCGAATCACGGCGGTCGATCAGGACCGAAAGGAATCTCACAATTATAGCGTCTATAAATTTTCACATGCGTGGTACGTGGTGCAAGAATAGAACGCGGTTATCGATCGAGAAAGTTTGTGCCAAAAAGGGTATCATTTTAACGCTACGTTTCTATCTAAAAAAAGGGTGTAACGAAACATTTCGAAAATCTTGCACTCATTGTTTTTAACTACCTGATTGGTTGCATACTGTGTGAATATGACTTCAAGCCGCTCTTTTCAGTTTGTTCGTTTGAATTTTCGAGAATTTTGTAAATCGCAATTTCCAAATGAGCAATTTGAATTCTAAGTATTTATTTCTAAAAGAGAAAAAAGAAATTGTAAATGATTCATTATTGACAAAAGAGAACACTTCAGTTGTGAATGATTTTTATTATTGCGAAATAATTCTGTTTTTAACATTTTGCTACCACACTATAATTTGTAAACTTTTTCACACTTTCAAAGAGATAAGTAAAACGATTTTTAAATAAAAAATTTTGCTGCGATTCCATGGAAAATGTAAATTGATTTTTCTATCTAAAAAAATAATTTTAAGGAAATATTTTTAAATATTTCGAAACATTTCAACCGATTTCCTCAAATTTTGGAAAAAATGTAGACTATTGGAAAGTAAAATCTTTTAGTTTTGCAAGATTACAACCTTTTAGAAATAATTCGAGTAAGTGTAAGAGGTATTTAGAAGTTTCGAAAAGATACAACAATAGTTTCAAACTTCAAAAGATTTCAACAGATTTAAAACGAAATGTAGATTTTTGAAGATTTAAAACAAAAATTTGAAGCTGTTTTTATTTTTTTTTTTGAATTTTTGTATTTTTTAAGGTTTGAAGGGGTTTCAAGCTTCTTTTAGAATAAATTGTATTCATAAAATACATTGAGGCTGTACAATTCTTCATTCCCGTTATAAGCTTTAAAAATAGTTAATTTAATATAGTTTTTTAAAGAAATCAATTGCAATAGTTTTCTCGAGAACATCGGCATAACACCGTTTTGGCAAAGTTGGAACGACCGGTATAGAATGTATGTGATTAGTTACTTCCAAAACAAGTATGTAAAACTGTTTTGTAACAGTTACTAATTTTTGTTCCTAATTTGACCTAGAACGCATTAGTTACAGTGTTCTCGAATGTCTACGTAGCACCGTAACAGCAAAGTTTTAGAAAAATCTTGGAACAACCGTTATACAAAATCTGTGCTTGACTCCTTATTGAAGAATTATGTATTAACTGCTTTGTAATAGTTACTAATTTTTGTTCCCATTTGTTCTGCAACATATTAGTAACATATAGAACGATGACATAACACCGTTACAGAACAGTTCTAGTATAAACTAAGAACAAATGTTATAGATCGTCTGTGATACGTTTGTTCTAGAACAGTTCCGTCATAATAGGTTCACATTAATCTAGAACTGTTACCACATTGTTCTAGAACATTTCTAGCACGAGATTGTAACATTCGTTTTAGAACACTGTTCCTTTTTGATCTAGAACAGTTATAGACCGTGTTCACTGGGATGTTAACGAAGGAAAAACCAGGGAGTGGTGTTTCAACCCTTGCCTCTGGGAAACCGGATGATCTCCCAGAGTATATAGTCTTACCCTCGCATGCGGGGCTCTGCGAGGGCGGACGAAACATTTCCCTAGCTGCTCATGCGAACAAAAATGATAACACCAAACATAGCTGTAAGTGCGGTTCAAAAGAAGCGAACGCGCAGGGCTCCCTACAAAGGCCGACTACCCCAGAGTTGGGGGAGCTAATGAAGACAGAGTCAATATGACTAAGGCAATCGACTGAGGGACGCCCTGCCGGAATACTACGATAACAGTATGGCCCCTAAGCGAAAAGCTTACATAGCTGCGAAAACGTTTCGCTCACCCCTGAAAAAGGGGCTCTATAATTAGAGCGTCTACTCTATCGCAGCCAGAACAAGCCAGCAACTGAGAAGGAGAGGCGACACTGATACCAAACTAGGACAGGCAACTAACAGAGCAAGAGATCGCCTTAGGACCTGGAGAAATGTCAGCATCCAGGTTTCTCTCAAGCCCAAAAATCTTACTGAACTACATGACGCGCTTCGTGGAGATTCTTCCAAAGACTTTATCCTCTGGACCATCAATTGTAGTGTGTATAATTTAGCGAGAACCTTAGCCGATGCAAACCGTAAATCAAAACCAACGGTAAACGGAGAAAAAGGTCTAGTTGGGCCAAATAGATGAATCTAGTTACGCGCTTCTAGTAAATTTAAGGCAGAAGTTTCGTTACTCTTACTCGATGTCTTGTAAGTAGTCTAGTAGATTTAACCGATACGTCGTGTTATGGCAAATAGTGTCCATAACTAGACATCTAGTAGCGTGTTACCCCCCACTACTCTTTTACTCCCTTCGTCTCTCCCTCCTGCACCCTTTACCTACACTTTCCCTCCCTCTAGCTTGCTTCCTAATTTTTGGAGTCGTCACCTCCAGTTTCTTCCAGCCTCTTGCATTTCTGTGTCTCTTGCGTTATTCTGACAATTTTCAGTGTGGCAAGAAGCGAGAAGCGACGTGTTTTTATTTTTGTTTCTATTTGCGTGTATTAAAACAAGTGAATTCCGCGATGATACAGTGGATAATCTGTTGGACTTGTGGAACCTTTTCTCTTACAAGGCTATATTTCAAGAAACGTAAACTATCTTTTTCTTCAGTGTAGCCACCATGTTTTTCTGAAGATAACGCTTCAGCTGCCGTGCGATTTCTTCTAGTAATATAAAATCATACCTTCGGTCAGTGTTTAATAAACGAACTTCATTTTTATTGTGCTGTTTACATTTTGAAACCTGTCTTAAATATCCTCAAAATATACTTATTTTCCTAGAAAAAACTATTTCCCAACAGTATACATCTGGTAAATTTTACCAGACAAAACTAGTTAGACTACCTAAACACGGAGATGTAAGCCTAACTCAACGTTTGCTTACTTTTACTAGACAGCTAGTTAGCACTACCAGGCACTACTAGCCATGGAAATGTTCGCCGTACTAGATGTCTGGTAACTTATACCAGATGTCTTGTAATTCTAACTAGACAGAGTTTAACTAGACTGCCTGGTGTGTTTAACTAGACAGCGTGTTGGTTCATATTTTACTAGACTGTCTAGTACGGGTAACCAGAATCCTTGTTACCCTAACTAGACATTTTTCTCCGTGTAGTATGCGTTCCGTATTCAGTATGTGATTGACAACATAAAATCTTGCAGGAAGTTTACTGCTGGAATCCGACAGATCGCGTGCAAAATACGGATCCATCATCATGTACTCAACAAGTCAAAGCTGCTCACTATCAAGCAGCATATTGCTGATAGAATGCGCGTACTATCTGCCGCTAGGAGATACCTGGAGCGGAGAGATAGATGGGTCAGAGAAAATGTACTGTTTTTCTCTGACTCTTCTTGACTCTTCGCAGTTCCTCCAGTTACTGTCGACTACCCGCCAAAAGCGAGGATTTCTAGGCATTTTGAAGATGTATACGATGTCCAGCATCCACTCGAGGAAAATACAAGAACATAAATAGCTTCAAGGAACTGTGTAGTCCAATCATAGCACATGAAGAGGAATTCCCACCTATCACTATCCAAGAGTTGAAAAAGGTATTAAAAGCCATGAAGAAGTATTCCGCTCTGAGACCAGATGGTATTAAGAGCTTTTGGTGGAGGAAGTTTCCTTCAAGCTACCAGAATCTGGCCCGCATTTTCACCTCATATCTGAAGTCGGATGAGCCTATTCCGTAGTGGTTGGTGGAAGGATGCACAGTGCTCCTCCCGAAGATGTGCAACTATTCTGAACCTAAGAATTACAGGCCAATAACTTTTCTGAACATGCTGTATACAATCTGCACAGCTATCCTAAATGATAGGATTGTTTAGACAATTGCACTTGTGTGGCGGGAGATGTATGAACAACGCGGCGAGGATTAACGCGAGCAAGGCTCAAAGGTTCATTCACACATAATGAGCTGAATGGAGAGATTGGTGCCGCTTGGAAAAACCAGATTTACTATCTGATCTGGAAAACATCGTACGGCAAGTAGCAACGTCAGCTTTCAGAGAGGCGTCTTTCGGAGCGATATGATGAGTCCTCTCCTCTTTCACCTCACATAATTGTCCTTATCTCCCGCACTTCGTCATTCCCAGGGGTAATTACTTTCGCGGCAAACCCGGATAGAAACAAGGAGCAAACTAGATCTAGCTCTAGGGATTGCCAATGAGTAGACTCAGGAGATTGGAATGAAGGTTGGATTAGAAAATTGCGACAAGGTTCATTTAAAGTGAGGACGACTTAGTGGCATCCCCGAAGACCCTCAGCTCGTCGACGGAAGCTCTTTACGACACCTTGGCGCTGGAGAGACCTGAACCTGTCATAACGCCGCATTCAAGACATAACATCTATAAAGAACACTCTCCGATTCAGATACAAACGTCTTACCGACAGATTCCTCTGAACAGAACCCTCTGAACTGTTGCTGGGAAACAAAGTATTGGCAACGAACATGCTTGCCATCCCGGTAGTACTCTATTCATTTGAAGTGGCTCCATGGACTAAGGACGAGCTTCAATCCATTGACATCAGGTTACGAAAGATTATGCACATGGACAAAAGCATGTACCCTAAGTTGTCCGTTTCGCGACTTTACATCTCACGCCGTCAAGGTGGTCGCGAAATACGCAAGGTCGTCTCGAATGTGTTCGCAACAGGATCATTCAGGGTGAAGCACGTATAGTCGCTAATGGAGGAAACCCTCTTCTTAAAATAATCCGCAAAAAATAAGAAGTGGACAAAGGAGCGTTTATGTATAAAGCAGGGGAGGAGGCTGCTGAAACTCTTTGCCTTGACTTAGATGTCAGAGTTGAGCAAAGTTTATCAAACATTATCCATCACGAGTACTCACGTCTAACGTTTGCTTTGCTGAAATCACCCAGATTGAAGGTGGGCACGGAGAGTTCAATTTTTGCGTGCTCAGACGGTGACATTTCAACTTTAGCATAGCGTAGCTACATTTTTAGCCAAGACATTCCCGAAGATAGCTGCAGAGCATGTAATGCGCACCTTGAGCACCTAAGACACATAGTATCTAGTTGTCCAACTCATTCGGGAGCGACGTACATCCAAAGGAACAATGCGGCATTAAGAGAAATTTGTTACCGTCTCTGTCACTCTGACGGAATTAGCCCTGATACTGCCCCGCCAAACGCTCGTAGGGTGATATATCTCATATTTTCAACGACCATCGTTTTAATCCTCAAGCATGGTTTGCGATTTGAGCCTTCCTTTTTTTCGAAAATAAGTTTGCCAACTTATCCTCGGAAATTGGATCTTCCAAATCTCAAGCTCATGTTTGCCGCGAATTTAATTCAACTTTCATTTATTTTAAATAAAAGATGGTTCTCGACTTTTCGGTTGCTAGTCAGGAATTACACAATAAGTTTATTTGAGAAACAAGATTTTCAAATGTTCTTGATGTAGGCTTCAACTGTCTCGACGGTTGCTATCGGGAAAAAATCGTGAACAGTTAGTTAGTAGCTTGTCGAGCGAGAAGCGAGTCGGATCATCAGACAACGACTTTCACGCCGACTAATCGTTCGATTAGAATTGTATCCCTAACATTATTAATCAAATCCAGTGTTTTGCAGTTCTTAAATTCCGGTTTCTTTTTATTTCCGCCAGTTTTCTCTTTTTCACCAATCATCAAATTTCTAGTCGAGTTTTCTAGCGTCCAGCCAAATTTAACAGGAGACATCCGGGATCCAGAATCTTCCAACTTCGATGGTGTCGGAGGTTGTCCATCAGCGACTGAGGTTAGTAATGAAGTGTCGATTATTCTGACCTGGTCAGAACAATCGAGCGGACGGGTCGCATCTCGTTTCTCGGCAGTGCGTGGCGCGATCGCGTTTTCGTCCTCGATCGTTAGCTTGGGATCGGCGGTTGCCAGTCACCGGACTGTCGACCGAACGACCTAAGGAAGGGCTCGATTCGGGAGTTATCACCTCGAGGTTGTGACTTTCGATCGAGTCTCTCGCGTTTTCTTCGTTCGGTTTTTCGGGTCGCGATTTTTATCTTCTATTTTCTGTTTTAATTACTCATTCATTTTTCTTCCCGTTTTCCTTCCCTTCGCGCGGACCATTTTTGCTTTCTTAAAGTTTTTTCCCCATCACAATTTCAGATTGATTTTAGTTTCTTATTTACTCTTTTAACCAATCGATACGCTCCGGTGATCGGAATTCCGTGTGGCAGCAGCAGTATTTTCGGCCCGGTTTATTCACCCCTTCTGTCTCGTATTTCCCACCGGCAGGTCCATCCTTCGAAGCGTCTCGTGTACCTCATGAAATAGTATCCCAGAAATCCTACAAGCGTCCTGGTAAACCCAGGAAACGCTTAAATCGCAGACGGAGGAATAGTAAGAAGCAACAGCTCCTCACATCTCAGGAAGTAGCGAATTCCGCTCTTCCCACTGTGTCTTCACCTCCGCCTCCCCTTTCCGTAACCACGAAGCCGTTAAATCCCGGTACCGTTTCTCCACCTAGGCTACCGTCTCCACGCCCGTTTTCCGCCAGTTCGGAATACGACCCGCAGTATCCCGATTGCTGGTTATATTCTCTCAGCCCGGGATACGACCCGGAAAGTCCGGCTTTTTATTCGGTCGGAATTCCGAAAGAGCGAATTTCGGAATTTCCACCGAGTTTCTCCGCTCTCGCTCCACCCCGCGTCCGCCTAGAAGCATTAACAATCCCGGCTCTAGCCGAGCCCCCGACTGAAAATCTCCCCTCGGCGACGGAACTTTTTCACAGGCTAGAAAGGAGTTTGGAAAGTCCAGACAGGGAGCTTTTACTTATCCCTGTAGGAAGCTCAACGGTGAAGTTCTCCCCCTCGCCACGAAAGGTTTCTGTCAGGCGTACCTTATTCTGATCAACAGCAGTTTTCCTCAATTTCTACCATTTCGCCACAAAGGAAGAGTTTTAACTTCTTCCACAGCCCACAGTGGGCCAGGAGGCCACTTATTTTGGCCAAAATTCAAGATTTTGTCATATTTGCATAAGACTTGGTGTATAAGGGTTTTTAGGGTCGCTGAAACTGAATTTGATGTCAAAATTTCATTCTTCAAAATGGCGGATCCAATATGGCGGACTAAAATGCAAAACTTTGAGGTATTTGCACCAAACTTGGTGTAAATGGGATTTTGGGATCTCTGATACGAAATTTGATGTCGGCATTTAAAAATTCAAAATGGCGCATCCAACATGGCGGACTAAAATGCGAAAATGTGATGTTTTTGCACCAAACTGGGTGTAAATGGAATTTCGGGGTCTTTTACACGAAATTTGATGTCGGCATTTCAAAATTCAAAATGGCGGACCCAATATGACGGAATAAAATAAGAAACTTTAAGGTATTTGCATCAAACTTGGTGAGTATGGGTTTTCAAACTCAGTTCGGTATATTTTGGCATAAAACTTGGAAAAAAACTGTGATTTTCGAAATCCCTGATCACAAAACGACGAGAACGGAATATTTTTGATTTAGCACGCTTGCAATCAGCGTACGGTAAGTGCAGTTTCCAGGGCCTACCACGTGGAGGTTGCAATGCGATTTCAGATCCCTTAATGCGGGGTGCTTATTTATTGTGAGTCCCCTGGCCTCTCACGTATCGGGGTGCTTATTTATTGCGAGTCCCCTTGCCTCTTACGTATCGGGGTGATTTATTTTTGCGAGTGCCCTCACCTCTCACATTTTTACAGGTAACGTCAGCCTGTGTGTGGTGTTTGATTATTCAATACCTACTCTAATCAAAAGTATCAAATTCTTCGTCTGACAATTTAAGCTCATCTAAGTGCTCAAATGTTTGTAAAAGTCCTGTATTTTCACTGTTTTCAATTTCTTCATTCGCATCCATATCTTCACTGTCATTGTTTGCATTAGAACTAGGGAATATATTTTTATTGATTTTAGGAACAGCTAGCAAATGTCTTACTTCTTGTGGAATCGACAAACATTTTTTCTTGTTAAGACGTGAATGAAGGTTCACAGTAGATATCTTAACATCTGATGTATCCATTAGTCTATAGAATACATCTGCTAACGTTACAATGCGATTGATTTTTCTGCTGTGATGCTCTCTGTACTGTTTGAAATGTTTGTTACGAGATTCACTTGCTTCTTCACCAAGCATGCCTACAGGTAGTATACTCGTACTTATTATATCAGCACCATGAATAAAAATCTTATGAAGTGTTGCAGGCATAGGGTACCATTTATAGTTGGCAACATACATTTCAGCAGTTTGAGAGCAAAGTTTGTCAAATTCGTGTGGATCGATGGGAAGATGGATGGATAAAGCAATTAAAATGGTTTTTAAGTTCTTTAACAGCTCACAGTTTAGACTAAGACATTCAGCAAGAATTTCAGGATTTTCAAAAGCTCTACGAGCCGTGTTACCATCGTTAGTAGTGTCAGAGCCTCCTGGTTTTGGCTTATCAACTATCAATCCGAGTCTTTGCCGCAGAATGTCTTGAACTTCACGTTTTCTTTTTGCCAATGCAGCTTTGTTCTTATCACCTCTCACTTGCCATACTTTAAGGTCAATTCTATAAGAAATGTGAATACAGCACTCGAAAATTCTTATCCATGCGTGCAATGCACTCAGTCCATGAATAAGTGCGTTGACATTTGGTAAGAAGACACTACTGTTCTTGTTAGACAAATTATTGAAGCTTCGTGGTGTTGCGTGGCAAATTGGACATGTTTGCATTGACTTTGTGCCAGTTATGGTGCTCAAAACCTTTCCATCTATTAAAGTTAGAAATAAAGAAAACTGGATCTGTATGCGATGATTATCATCGAGCTCAACTTCTAGCACTTGCAACTGATGAATCTGTTCCTCTATATTTTTTTTTTTGCTGAGGATAACAGATTCAGATTCCTTGATAGTTTGGAGTTTAATCGGGCGACAAAATCTTGCAGACTGTGATGTTCTGTTATTCCATAAAATATCCTTACTTTTTGTTAATAGGCGGAGAGGAATCAAAGTTGTAGCAAACAAGTTGCCACCGCTTATGTTCAAATCAAATTCATTGGAGTTATAATTTTGTATATATTCTGAATGGCCTGAACTTCCATCGAAACCCCAAGAACACAGTGATACAGCTTCGATTAATGTATTGTTTGTACTCTCCATACTTTGAAGTATGACTTCTCGTTGCAATTTTATTAATCTTTCTGCAGTGTGGTTCAGTAATGCTTGCAATGAGACTTCAACTTCAGTTTCCTGGATCGAAATAGTTTCCTTTGGTGGTCTACATTCAGATTTAGCTTTGCGAACTTCGTTATATGGTGGCCAAATATCCGCTCCACATTCTTTTACCTCTAAACGCATATTCGTGTACACATTTTTCGACATAGAATTATCTAACAGAAATGCTAGAGCTTCTTCAGGATTTTTTTTAATGATTGGAGTCGTAGTGTCTAACAACTTTCTAATTTTTTTTGGCCGTTCTGGACTTTCTAAAATTCGACTAATAATAGCGTGCAAATCTTTGCTCCCAGAATGTTTAGCTGCATGACGACATGCATGCAATATTCTTTGTGGATCGTTATTAAGATTCGTGCTGATATTTGAAGTCTCTCGCCTTTTTGACCGATCCGATTTTTTCTCGAATTCCAGAGAAGGACGACCTGGACCCGAAGAAAAAGAAGATTGCTCACTTTCATTGGCAATTTTGATATCGGGAACTGTAAACTCGGAATCTAGCCAACTTAAGTTTATCTTTTCAAACTTCTCCTTAATTCTACATACTTCATTCCATTTCTTATTGCGTTCAGTTCTTAAAGTCAAAAGAGCAGCTTTTAAATGCTGAAATCCTGTTTGACAAGCATCCTCCTGGCGAATATTTAATTCTCTTAGAACATAATTTATGGCTTCAGACAAATCCCCATTAATGGGAATATTTTCAAGAATTTGCCGTTTCGTAAGAGTAGTCATTATTGATTGTGAAACGAAAACACGCATCAAATATGAAAAATATTCGCTCAAATAACTCAGTGTGGCATAACAGTACGTGCGGCACAGAGAAAACTAAGAATAAAATTTGTTGCAGGCAATTTTTTTAGAGCGATAAAGTTTTGTTCAGTCAACTTCGCGTCTTTTAAAATACATGTGTTGTCATGGAAAAACAAAAGAAAGTTTAACAGATATTTGTGTAAAGTTTATCCTGTGAAGTTAATTCTTGTTGCAGAATCTTTCTGTTTTTTTCTGTGGGGGCGCGTAGATGCTTTCTTATTTATACACATATCTTCAAGCTGTACGGCAAAAGTAGCAAAAAGTAGCAGGTCTATTTTGAAGTTCAGATTACGCACAACACATTCATACCTTATTTTACTCTGTAGGAGGTAGAATGTCGGGAAATGGTGAATTGGAAGTGGGCGGTTTACTACAAATGTTTGAAGTGTGATAATAAAAAGTTGAATATTACAATTTATTGTTAACTCTTCAAACTTATCCGTCTAATGTTTAGTTCGCACGTGTCTACATAATAAATAAATAAGAAGAAATTTTCAAAAATTGAACATAATTTGCTGGGTATATGAATAATTAAACATATATTCTTATCAATAACTTTAGTACGTTTTCTAACTTCCCATTAACGTCAGTCAAATACGCATTACTTAATCAACAAAATATTTCACCTTTGTGTTCTTCAACTATTTCTGAGTGTGAAAATAATTTTCTTTTAAGTCAATTTTCAAGTTGGTTTTTGGCCAAAATAAGTGGCCTCTTGGCCCACTGTGCACCCCATTGATGACCGAAAACACTATCAATTTGGCGGCCCAAACGTGGGACTCAGATTTTTTTTCTCTTCTCGGTTTTAATTTTTCTGATTTTTCATGATTGAAAGTCGAACGCTTCCCTCTAAGAGGCCATGCTCCACACTCCACCCGTAAAGAAACGAAGTAGACCTCCCATGTCAAGTGAAGACAATACGGTTTCCGGGTATAACCAACAAAACCCGGTGGCGCCCTTAAATAACTCTCGCGAACCTATTATAACGCCATCTCAAAGAGTACGATCTTTGTCAAGTGAGACCATGTCGGAACACGAATTCCTAGGATTTCAACCGGTTCAGCATTCACCCCCACGTAATGTTCAACCCTTGTTGAACATTCCACCCGTTCAGAACCCTCAGATCGAACAAAATATTCAACCCCCTCAAAATGGCCTAATCGATCAAAACATTCAACCCTCTCAAAATGGCCTTATGGGTCAAAATGTTCAACCCATGTTGAATATTCCACTCGTTCAGAACCCCCAGATTGAAGAAAATATTCAACCCTCTCAAAATGGCCCAATCGGCCAAAATGTTCAACCCCTGTTGAATATCCCACCCGTTCAGAACGCTCAGATTGAACAAAATATTCAACCTCCACAAAATGGCCTAATCGAGCGAAATGTTGAACCACTGTTGCATATTCTACCCGTTCAGAACCCTCAGATTTACCAAAATATTCAACACCCTCAAAACGGTCTATTCGAGCAAAATATTCAACCCCTCTTGAATATTGGAACTCTTCAGAACAATCAAGTTCAGCAAAATGCCCAAATTCATCAAAATTATCAATTTCAATTAAATGCGCTGTTACAGCCGAATGTTTTGCTCATGGAGCAATTACAATTACTCCGAGATGCGCAAATCTCTCAAAACCCTCACATCCGCCCAAACGAAGCGGCCGCGCCTGCGGATTTACCGCCTCCAACGCTCAGTGACTGGCGTGGAGTCGTCCGTGCTTTGAGAACCCCCTTCACCGGCTTAGATCACGAAGATCCTCATACCTTTGTAGCCGAATGCGTTGCTTATTTTACGGAATTTTCAATAGTCCCACAACAATGGACTCTGTTAGTAGCGAAATCTTTAACCGATTCGGCCGGAAAATGGTGGGAAATTTATAAAAATGTATCCCTTCCCTGGGAAAAATTCTGCGACCTTCTTTTGCAACGTTACGCCGGCAATACCACATTAATGCGCTTACAAGCTAAACTCTACTCGAGTAGGCAGCAGGATAAGGAACCCGTTGGAATTTTCCTGCAACAGAAATATTTGCTAGCTTTGAGATTGCGTCCGGAATCTCCCGAGTCTGATCTTGTAGCTCTATCAATCGAGTCCTTACGGCCTTCCATTAAAATGGCTATTCGCTCTGCCAATTTAAAAACTTTTAACGATATATTCGAACGTGCCACCCAAGCTGAGGCTGACGACCTGAAGGCAAATCCTAGAAATGAAAGAGGCACCGAGGAAATCAAACTCTCCCACCGTCGAGTCACCCTCCCCCAATACCGCCGAGACTTCCCCCACCCGACCTCTTCCGCGTTGTCAACATTGTCCTGGGTCACACTGGTATCGCTGTTGTCCCGTGCTACATCCCGAGTTAGTGGAAAAACGCCCGGAAAACTGGCGCGAGCGGGGGGCGAAGGCTTCCCCCGCTTTAAACCCATTCCAGTCCTAAACGCGTCCTACACGGATTCCCCCTACTTACCTCGACTACGTGTCATAATAGACGGTCAGGAAATAGTAGCGGAGATCGACACTCAAGCGTCGGAAAATTTCATACGGCGCTGGATCCTACCCGATTCCCAGTTTTCTTCATTACGAACCGGTCCACCATACGATAAATTAGGCGCGGTTAATTCTTTCATGAAGCTCGATGGTTGTGTTAACCTCACACCTGAAATCCACGACGAAAAAAACTCCGCGATTTTTCACGTTAGTCACGAATTACGTGCCGAAATGATTCTTGGTCATCCTTGGCTAAAGAAATATAACGTCATTCATGACCGTGCGGCCGATTCTATTTATTTGGGAACTAGAAATCGTCGCCGCGTATATTTAGCACCGTTGCCTTGTCCGATTGAGGTCACCCCTTTACCGGTACCGGAAATTAAGCACGAGTTTCCACCAGAATATAAAGAGGCCTTTTTAAAAATTATCCACGAACATGTGGCCAGTTTTTACTTCGGCGTGAAACGTTTGAGGCAGACGATGGCCGTGCAGCACGTTATCGAACTGAAGGATCCGAGACCTTTCCGCGAACCAGCGCGTCGTTATTCTGACGAAATGCGTCTGTATATTGATACTCAAGTGCGAGAAATGTTGAGTGAGGATACAATCGAACTCTCCACGTCACCGTATAGCTCGCAAGTTGTCATTGCAACTAAAAAAAAGGCGAATATCGTTGTTGCGTTGATTACCGTCGTCTTAACGATATGACCGTTGACGTTCCTCAGTGTCTGCCTAGAATACACGAGACGATTAAAGACCTTGGTTGTGCCAAGGTATTCTCCCTTTTGGACCTTAAAAACGGTTATTGGAAAATTCCCCTCTCTCGCGAATCTAGGAAAGTCTCTGCTTCTTCAACCCCCGGAGGCGGTTTATTTCAGTTCCGAGTTATGCCATTCGGCTTGAAGGGAGCTCCGGCAACCTTTCAAAATTTAATGCGACACGTCTTAGCTGAACAATGGGGTGTTTTCGCATTGGCATACCCAGACGACATAATTATTTACTCCCTAAATTGGCACGAAGATCTCGTACATATCGCCTTTGTCCTCGAACGCCTCGACATTTACGGGCTCATGATTTTGCCCGAAAAATGTCCCTTCGGCCGCGACTCGTTACCCTACCTTGGTCACTGGATTAGTTCCGACGGTAACGAAGCTCAGCCAGAGCACATCGACGCGATTCGCAACACTTTGCAACCCTTTTTTTCGCAACCCTTCCCCGAACACGTCGCGAATTACAATCGTTTATCGGCACGTGTAACTGGGTCAAGGAATACATCCCCGATTCCTCACAGATTCTCGCACCTCTAACAGATTAACTCTCCCCAAAAAGACCATTTAAAATGACTCCCGAGAAGGAACTCGCTTTTGAAGCGGTAAAAATCACGTTCACAAACCCCTGTTCGTTGAGACGTCCGGATCCGTCTCTGCCTTTTATCCTACGGACCGACGCGAGCGCGAGAGGGGGTAGGAGCAGTTTTAATACAGGAGCAACCTGATGGAACGCGAAACGTAATTTCATACGCATGTGCGAAATTTTCACCTGCAGAGGCCAAATACCATTGCAGCGAACAAGAATGTTTGGCTGTTGTCTGGGCGGATTAACATTAACGACCTTATCTGAAAGATCGACCGTTTACCCTCCGTACGGATAGTAAAGCCCTAACCTGGTTGGAAGATCAAAAAGACACGCGCGCGAAATTGAATCGATGGTATTTATTGTTGAATGGGAAATTTAACTTCAAAGCCGAACACATTCCGGGCAAAGAATATGAAGTGCCTGACGCTCTTTCGCGATTTCCAAACCCGGCTGTTTTATTTCCGGGCGAACCTGATCTAGAAAAAATGTCACCGCCCACTTGTCCAGCGATTCCAACCAACGACGATAATTCAGTTCCAGCTCTTAGTGCTCTACATACTTCCTTCTTTATTGAAGAAATTATTGAGGCTCAGCAATTGGATCCTGTGATAACCCGCGATGCGATTAGATGGCGAGAAATCAGCATGCGTGGTCCAGCTAATCGTGAAGAAGAAAATTTTCTATTTTCCAACAAACTCGACAAAAACGGTTTTTGGCGACGCGACGTTTCAGGCGGTGAGTGGCGAATCCGGGTACCAGTGACTCTTTGCGAACGTGTTATTCACTATTACCACGACACACCACTTTCGGGACACCCCGGTGCCGACGAGACCATCCGCTCAGTACGCGAATTTTTCTTCTGGACAGGCATGAATCGGGAGATTCGTCGGTACGTCGCGGGATGCCATCTGTGTATCTGCTGCAAACGATTTCATGGGCTGCAGTCGATTTCATGGGACCGTATCCGAGAACGGGCCACGGAAACACACATATCATGGTGGTTACAGACATTTTTACGAGATATGTCGAGGCTTTCCCCATGCGTGTCTATAACGCTTCAAACGCGGTCAAGTTGCTCGAGGAAAAAGTTTTCTCTCTTCGGGTACCCAAAACGAATTTCAAGCGGCAATGAACAATAATTCACGGGTCACATTTGGGCTGAAGCTGCTCAAAACTGGGATTGCGAATTGTGGACGACGCCCGTCTATCACCCCCGCGCGAATCCCACAGAACGGCGAAACCAGGAAGGCAAGAAGAGCCTCAGGCTCCGCCTCTACGAGAGTAACCAGCGTTCGTGGTATAGACACTATCCGGCACTCCTTTTCGGTCTACGGCGCCGGCGTAATGCGGCAACTGGGATTACTCCAAGCTATTTGCTTTTCGGGAGAACAATTCTCCGACCTGGAGAATGGCGTTTACGGGAAATACGTAGCCTGGAAGAGTCCGAGGAACATCAGCAGAGAGAAGGAGAGGCCCGACAACGCCAGGTCATTTATCAATCCGGTTACGCACCCCCACCAATACCGACCACTCCTCGTTTTTCAAGTGGAGACTGTGTGTACACACAAAGTCATTTGCTTTCCAACAAGGCTGCAGGATTTAATGCCACGCTTGCCCCGTCCCGAATGGGACCTCATCAGATCCTGGAGAATATTTCGGGCGAAGTTTACTGGGTTCTTAAGGACGGCACCCCACAAAAACTCCATGGCGACACCTTAGTACCTGCACCACCGCGCACAATTCCAGCAAAGGTTGCTGCTCACCAAGAATCAAACGTCGGCGAGCAGTCGCACTCCTCTTCACATTCACAATCGAGTGACGACGTACATCCGCACTCATTTTTGAACGCCGCCGTACAGGCGAGCCCACGCAGCCCCGAGATGGACCCGCTTCCGGTCCGAGCAGTAGGGATTGCCAATAACACGTCGCAGTCAACGACACACGTCACGTGTCAGCCAGAGCACCGGTGAATTACCGAGTTCCTCGCACGTATGCACCTAGGAAAAGGTGCAATTAGATTTAAAGACAGTTTTCTAAAAATAAGTAAATTTAGGACCATTTTCATTTTACATTATCATTTTCTTTGTAATCTATTATTTAGGAATACTTTTACCTTAGCGCGATAACATGTACATTTGTGTGTTTATTTTTCAGTTCTTGACGAGTAAACCGATGGTCTATCCGGGGAGGGGTGGACTTGATATATCTCATATTTTCAACGACCATCGTTTTAATCTTCAAGCATGGTTTGCGATTTGAGCCTTCCGTTTTTCCGAAAATAAGTCTGCCAATTTATCCTCGGAAATTGGATCTTTCAAATCTCAAGCTCATGTTTGCCGCGAATTTAATTCAACTTTCATTTATTGTAAATAAAAGATGGTTCTCGACTTTTCGGTTGCTAGTGAGGAAGTACACAATAAGTTTGTTTGAGAAACAAGATTTTCAAATGTTTTTGATGTAGGCTTCAACTGTCTCGACGGTTGCTATCGGGAAAAAATCGTGAGCAGTTAGTTAGTAGCTTGTCGAGCGAGAAGCGAGTCGGATCATTAGACAACGACTTTCACGCCGATTAATCGTTCGATTAGAATTGTATCCCTAACATTATTAATTAAATCCAGTGTTTTGCAGTTCTTAAATTCCGGTTTCTTTTTGTTTCCACCAGTTTTCTCTTTTTCATCAACCATCAAATTTCCAGTCGAGTTTTCTAGCGTCCAGCCAAATGTAACAGGAGTCATCCGGGATCCAGAATCTTCCAGATGGTGTCGGAGGTTGTCCATCAGCGACTGAGGTTAGTGATAAAGTGTCGATGATTATTCTGGCCCGGTCAGAATAATCGAGCGGACGGATCACATCTCGTTTCTCGGTAGTGCGTGGCGCGATCGCGTTTTCGTCCTCGTTCGTTCGCTTGGGATCGGCGGTTGCCAGTCACCGGACTGTCGACCGAACGACCGAAGGAAGGGCTCGATTCGGGAGTTATCACCCCGAGGTTGTGACTTTCGATCGAGTCTCTCGCGTTTTCTTCGTTCGGTTTTTCGGGTCGCGATTTTTATCTTCTATTTTCTGTTTTAATTACTCATTCATTTTTCTTCCCGTTTTCCATCCCTTCGCGCGGACCATTTTTGCTTTCTTAAAGTTTTTTCCCCATCACAATGTCAGATTGATTTTAGTTTCCCATATACTCTTTCAACCAATCGATACGCTCCGGTGATCGGAATTCCGCGTGGCAGCAGCAGTATTTTCGACCCGGTTCATTCACGCCTTCTGTCTCGTATTTCCCACCGGTAGGTCCATCCTTCGAAGCGTCTCGTGTACCTCATGAAATAGTATCCGAGAAATCCTACAAGCGTCCTGGAAAACCCAGGAAACGCTCAAATCGCAGACGGAGGAATAGTAAGAAGCAACAGCTCCTTACATCTCAGGAAGTAGCGAATTCCGCTCTTCCCACTGTCTCTTCACCTCCATCTCCCCTTTCCGTAACCACGAAGCCGTGAAATCCCGGTACCGTTTCGTCACCTAGGCTACCGTCTCCACGCCCGTTTTCCGCCAGTTCGGAATGCGACCTGCAGTATCCCGATTGCTCGTTAAATTCTCTCGGCCCGGAAAACGACCCGGAAAGTCCGGCTTTTTATTCGGTCGGAATTCCGAAAGAGCGAATTCCGGAATTTCCACCGAGTTTATGCCCTCTCGCTCCACCCCGCGTCCGCCTAGAAGTATTAACAATCCCGGCTCTAGCCGAGCCTTCGACCGAAAATCTCCCCTCGGCGACGGAACTTTTTCACAGGCTAGAAAGGAGTTTGGAAAGTCCAGACAGGAAGCTTTTACTCATCCCCGTAGGAAGCTCACCCGTGAAGTTCTCCCCCTCGCCACGAAAGGTTTCGGTCAGGCGTACCTTATTCTAATCAACAGCATTTTTCCTCCATTTCTACCATTTCGCCACAAAGGAAGAGTTTTAACTTCTTCCACGCCTCATTGATGACCGAAAACATTGTCAAGTGTAATATAGTCAATGCTCAAAACTGAAAAGTTGCTGAATATATTGTAACTTCATGTTCTCAACTATAGTTCTGTCATGCACTCGAGGCCTGATATAGTTCTCCTGGACTTCGAGGAACGAAGCATGTTCGTTATTGAATTTTCGGCACTGGCCGACAAGAACATCACAGCCAGGGACAATGAACAGAAAGAGATGTATACTTATAAGAGTGTTGCGACGGTTGTACTTGGAATAATATGTTCAGCTAGTCGTCCTAATCATCGGTGCTCGTAGAGTTGCCATTGTATTGAGATCCCGGTGAGATCCCGCGTTTGTCCTTATGACAAACTCTTAATTATATTTCAGTATAATATATTTAAGTATAAAAATATGTTGAAAAAAAGTATATATATATATATATATATATATATATATATATATGTGTGTGAATTAAGAATTAATGTAACTAAATAAAAGTATATTATTACAGCGACTAACAATTATTTTTGTGGGAAAAGAAAAAATTGCGTATTTACTTTGTTTTAAGGAGGTATAAATTCAGAGGGAAAGACCTGAAGATTTCATACAAATTTTAAGAATCTATTCTTCTAAATATTGCTGTTTTAAGTTTTTTAAACATTTTTGTACTGCTGCGTAATGAGTGTTTCGACCTCGCCAAGAATCTGCCTAATCAACGTCGCTCCCTGTTACACTGCACCGTGGGTGATGTGCTCTCCCGAGGTGAGCGTCCGAAAAATTACGGTTAGCGAGACCGTCATGTCAGCCTGTCCTTTCAGATTAGCGCCAAAGAATTGCACACCCATCCCACGCGCAGCTTCTCCCAACTGCATTTTTAAACCTCTAACGCGCAATATCGCATTTTATTAGAATGAGACGTGACATCTTGATGTAATATTTTCTATTGTAAATAAACTTTCACCTTGACTTTAATCTCTTTGGTTTTTTTATAAATAAATTCCCTCCCCCTGAATTTTAATCAATGAGGTTGAATCTCAGCCCAAAGGCTGACCTAAATAATATTTTTAATTATTTCAGTTCATGGTTTTTACGAGAAATAAGAAACACAGACTTTCTTTTATTTCAATATTCTCTTGGACCGACCCCCCTTGAAATCAGAACTTTTGATGCGTGTGAAGCAGAGCGGAAAGAAGGTGTGAAGTGAATTAATTTGTTTGCAAATATCAGCGAAGAAGTGTCTATATTTTAATTATGATTGGACGAAAAAATTGAAGTCAACTTTATACTGTTTAATATCGTGTGGCAAACTCGAAAATTGAAGACAATTTAATTCTCTTCGGCGAGTGATAAGTTGGTGAAAACAGTTGCAATTGAATTGTATCAGGCGACCTTGACAGTTGACTTCCATTTAGTACCAACTGGCGACTATAAATTTGGAGAAAATTAATTATATTTAATTTTGCACAGCCAACAAAACACAACTTGACGTCAATCTAATACGTTCTGAAGAGAGAAATGTCATTCAAATATTTTTCTTGCTGAAAGCGTCGCTAATTTCGCAGCACATGTTCGTTTTTTATAAATTATAGCAATTTGCACGTCGTGAAATTTGAATTTAGCGTATAGCGAATCATATTGTTTATGGCCGGTATAAGTTGAAGGTGCAATAGGCAATAATAAAAAGAATGTGTGTAGCCTCTCATGTAGTGGGATGCTGAACAGGCCCAACAGTGAACATAACCGCAAGAATGGCGCCAATGCCGAACTCTGTAAAAGAGTACTCTGTGCTCTGACAAAAATACAAAAACAATTTGCAGGATTTTAATTAGTTAGATTAATGATGGTGTTAGAGCGATGTTGTTTGTCTGAGTAATATAAATGTATAAAGATAATATAAATAGATGGTAAATTGACATACTTCAGACCAAAGAAAGTAGTTTAGCTGTTAAAAACCTTTATTCGCTGTCAACGTTTCGAAAACGGTCGTTTTCCTCATCAGGACATAAAAAATTCAAGTTAAATTCCAAGCTTCGTCAAACATCCTAGTTATCATTTTAAGATTCTTCTTCCTCATCTTCATCGCTTAAAGAGTCACATCCTTTTTCTTGAATTTTTGCTAACTTCCATAATAAAAACTCAAAAATTTTTTATTTCTTCAAATTAATACTAACAAACAATTTAATAACTTATTTAATTTATTCGTAAAGCCAGAGACTTCACGACTGTTCTGCTCCATTTTTGTGACAAGTAAATTGGATTTTAATTATAAAACAATATTGCAGAATCTTGAAATATTGTTTTACAACTCCTACACTAACACTTTTGAGGTTTCTTTTTTTAATTCATAATTTTAGTGTTTGCATACGCATTATTTCCGTTTCATTCAGTATCTTTATATTGACTACACTTTAATCCCATTTGATTCGTTTCGTTGCCGCTGCGTTCATTTCGATCGCTTTCATTTCACTTTTCGACTTTTTTGTTCATTGAAATATTTTTAAAAACGGGATAGGAAATAAATAAAAACGTTTCCATAATACCTCATTAGAACCTTCGGTGACCGGAATGACCGGTGACAACTGTACAAGCGCATTTCGAAAGCGGGATGAAGTAGAATTGAAGGGACGGATCGAAGAACGGGACGTGCGCTTGATCGCCCCTGATCGTTATGCAATCTCCCGACGATTCGCGCTTGTCCCGTTCGCCCGTGTTTACATTAAAAAAAAGGTACAAATCGTTGATTCTCAGAGAACTGTCAGTGAGAAAGTTGTTCCGTAGGGATTAACGAATAAATCTACGCAAGCAGCATATTATTTCGTTTTGTATATCACAAGATATCTTTGAGGTAAGTGTGTAAAATTTTCAAAATTTTGCATACACAACCTATATGCAGTAACGGCAACTGTTTCCTCAGAGCGCATCATTTTGTTTTACTAAGCTCGTGATAACTTGTGATATACAAAACGAAATAATATGCAGCTTGCGGAGATTTATTTGTTAATCCCTACGGAAGAACTGTTTCACTGGAAGTTCTCTGAGAATCAACGATTTGTACCTTTTTTTTAAATGTAAACACGGGCGAACGGGACAAGCGGGAATTGTCGGGAGATTGCACAACGTTCAGGGCGATCCGCACGCACGTCCCATTCTTCGATCCGTCCCTTCAATTTTAGGCCTGCTTCGGCGGGCGAAGTAACGTTATTGGCGATACGTCAGTATCAGAGATTCAGAGTGCATTATAACTAATTATAAGCATCCCGTGCCTGCTTCTCATGTATTAAAAATTGGATTTTCATGGAGGGGGTTCGATAAAAAGTATCGTGTGCATCGTGGGCGTGGAAGAAGATAATTTTGTCTCTGGCAGCAAACTTTACACTCGCCAAAATGTACGATGACGTGAGTTTGTTTTCAGCTGGGCAAAAGTACATTCAATCAGTGATCCAGGAAAAAAGTGAAATCAGTTCTTTCCATAACAACTGTGTGATTGCTTCCATCGCTTTGCTCGGGAGGCCAACTTTGCACTCGTCTCAAGTCGACCGAATTTTCCACATAGCGCACAATATTGTCTAAATATTGCAGTCCTTAATATTTCGAATGTTTTACCATCACGAATTCTAGTTCTATTTGAAAATGGATCTGCATTTATTCCTTTTTGATTTTCAAAAATAATATTGTTCTTTTAAATTCGTTGAACTTTTTTCAAAAGGGGGACTAAATCAAGGTGTAGGCCTTTCTAATTTATTTGAAATAAATGTTCACTGCTTTTCTAAATACAGTTCCTAAAATGGTTAAGTGACTATTTTCAGGAATGATAGCTCTTTAAAGTAGTATATTCTCTTCCTTGGTGCATACGATACTTTGTATAACAAATACGCGATTTTAGACGATCTTCATAACACCAGTGTAATTTCTGCTCAAACGAAGGGATTTTGGACACTTTATTTTCATAGGCATGGAAAAGGGCTGAATTCATGCATGTGTTATGAAACAAAAGGTTTTGCGTATTTTTACTTTTTACGATAATCTTAGCTGTTAAATATCATCATCGGTATAAAACATTAAAATGTTCCGCGGGATATCATAACAATTAAAGATATAAAGACAAAAAAAAACGTGTGTCTTTGTTGTTAAAAGACGCCACGCTGGCTGCAGAGAGCAACAGAAATGAAATACATAGGGTATTCATTGACACTCTAATGACACTAATAATAATCTTTTCAAATTATGTCACAACGTGGTCCAAACGATATATTGTGGAATGAGCCCACGAGGAAAGTAGTTCCTTGTTGTCATACAATCAAAGGTTCTTTTGAACGTACACTGTGAATATTTGGTTGGGTTTGTCACTGACTTCCGGGCGGTCGCACGCAATCGAAAATGCGTAATTGTATTTGTGCAGTAGTTAAAAATGCATAGAATTTCGTACAATCGTCTTAAGTTTTGTAACACCTTACCCCCTATCACCATGGTTAGTTTTGTTTGTGTTTGGAAACAGTACTGTTTTATATGATTGTTATCGTTTAAAAAATGAGCTTGTAATATTTATCATTGCAGATTTCTTAATCACTGTTTACATATATGAGTACTGTGGAGAATTAAGCCCTGGAGATCTTACTGATTTGAGATCAGCCTTAGTCAACAACATTACGTTTGCATGTCTAGCAGTGCGGTATGGCTTACATACTGCCTTACTGTCATATGTACCTCTACTACACGAGATCATAAATCGGTTTGTTAAATTTCAAGAGGAAAGAAATCACGCAATTGATGACGAGGTAAGAGTCTGACACGTTTGTTTGTCAAATTGCAACTATATTGTATCAACTGCACCATCGTCGGTTGGTAGTACATCCATCTAACCAGTTATAGTTACTATCACAGGTTGTGAGTGAAATAACTACCGGAAAAATATTCACATTCTAGTAACAACAAGGCCCTCCTATCCGAACTGCAATGCATTTGTTTGCTGGGGGTGCCATATTTTCCATCAGCACATACCCAAGATGAATGTGTTTTTGTCATCATTAACGACAGATTTGTTTAAATTCCGTTGGAGCTTAGATGACCTGGTAACAACAGCCGGATTTGGCCGCGCATTTGCTACCTTCGAATGGAAGAGGGTGCGCAAGCACCAGTCATCACTGCTAGTAGCCACCCCTTATTACTTAAATGTGTCTGTTTAAGCGAAGTAACGCTCCCCTCGCCACTTGTATTATTTTATTACTCGTAGCTGGTGTCTAAGAAGTTCAAAAAAATCTGAACTTACTGACATGTAATTTGTTGGATGCCTCGACGAGTGAAGTACGCAGCAAAGTTACAGGTTTGGCGCTATAATGCTTGCACAATTTTGTTCGCATCGTAGTAACCCATAATTATTTTTCAATGGGATAGAGACAAACATTAAGCAGCAGGAAAACATAGGTTATCAAACGTGGAAAACTACGCGGAAACGAGCAAAACGTGTTTTTGAAAGAATAGTTTTTTTTAGATTATTGTTATGAGAAATTATATGCTCCGGAAGCTACGATCATGGTTTTTATAGCAACGAATCCCGACGCAAATGAGACGTGTACGTCATCCACTTCTGCTCCTTCTGTACTAGAAGGTAAGCAAGAGTGGAAACTTTATGCGAGATTACATCGTACAACACTTTTCCTCGGAGTCCGATCACTATCTGTAGATGACCTTACGCGGCAGACGACAGACGGCTCTGGATACTTTTTCAGAGCTATCAATCTTTATAGAATGTTATGACAAACTGTGTTGACGGACCAGATGAAGTGATCCCAGAAGAACAGCCTTTGCACCCGGCTTGCGGTGGACGGAGCCTATCGCTGGCAAGCCTGGATTTTGTTGAGTTGACTAAGAAATTAAGCTTTCATATCTCCAATAGAGCCGATTATGAGATTATGAGAAATACAAGATGGACTTTGTAGCCTTGGTACAGCCTGCTCAGCTCGAGAAGAAGTGCTTGATATTTCGCCCATTGTTCTTCCTTCTTTGCCGTGATATTACCATCTGCTGGTGTCGAGAATTCAATCACGTAAATGATCTTGGTCTTCAGATCTTGGAGGACAATATCAGACGTCCCACCACTGATACGTTGAGTTGTGGAGAATGAGAAATTCCAGTAGATCTTACACTGATCATTCTCCACAACGGACTCGAGTTGCCCCTGGACGTATGGCAAGACAGGCATTAGATCAACACCATATAGGTGCCTAAGATGGTAATATAACACCTTCAGAGCTGCATTGTTTCTATCTATGTACTCGGTGGCATGCATACTTTGAGCATCCGCTGAGAACATGTTCTAGTGTTTCTGGATCTTGCTTGCACGCTCGGCAGTTGGTATCGTCTACAGGTACATTCATTATGCGCTCGTAGTAATCTGAGGTGTCTATAACGCCGTCTTGACAAGCAAAAAGAAATTCCTCAGTCTCCAATATCAATCCAGCAGACTTGAGAAATACGTTGGACAGACCCATTGATAGCTCTTCTTTACATATAATGCCGTAAAATTTACCATGAAGGGGTTTGTCAGCATGTTTTCTTAGTAGAATCGAATGTTCTGCTTCCTGTACACGACTTTTCAGCAACAAAGGTGTTAATGATGCTAGGCCATGTGTAGTGTCGCTAGAATAAAATGGGAGACCAACTACTCTGCGGCCCTATCTGCAGCCCTGTACAGAAACGCTGCAGCATTGGCGACTTCGTGTTGATATACGAGTCGCAAAGGCAATCTTTGCTATTTAGAACTGAGCAGGCTGTAGCCAGAACCGTTCTTTGATGAAGACACTCCAAGCTTAGCAAGCCTCTACCCCCTTTACATTTTACTGCACCAAACGTGTAGAGTAGTATTGGAACGGCCAGCATATTGAAATTCCGCTTGCGGTATTTCAAGATATGTATATGTTTCTCCATTACCAAGATCTTGAATGGTATTTCTGTCTATGAGTTGAACATCCTTTTCATCACGCGATGATGCAGTTTCCAGTCTTCCTTGGCGTTGGAGGACGCAGGCACACTTGTCTAGTCCAAAGCTCATGTCAATCGCTTTCGATTACCTATTTACCGCCGCCACAAGGATGTTATGGTCCTCTTTTGAAGAAGCAAAGAGTTTAAGGTCGTCCATGTATAATAGGTGGTTGACCTTATATTCTCTTCGGTTTAGCGGGCCACATACAGAGATGTCGAGAGCCTTTGCCTTGGAGTGCAATAGATAGAGGCAAGAGGGAGATGCAGAAAAGTATCGGACTTAGACTTTGTCTTTTGTCAGATGTTATGACAAATCTTGTCCGCCACAAAAGCATAAGCTCTTTTATGCATCTCACTATTTGTTGATACACCTCCAGGCACTCAAGGAGCTTAGTAAGTAGCTCATGGTTCGTGTTATCGAATGCCTTACGGTAGTCAATCCAAGCAATAGATGGGTTGTTCTCCGTCTAAAAAAGTAGTAAATATACGAGCTAGATGTTGGTGCCTAGAAGTGAACTTCTTCCACCAAAAGTTGTTGATCTTATCTTTCCCTGGGGCTGAAAAGTTCTTAGTTCTAGCGATAATTTTCTTCACTTCTTCAGCAGTAATTAATGGACACTCTTCCTCTGGACCTTGTAGCTTTGCCTTTGGCATAAGCTGATTTGCCTTTGGCATTTCGCTGATAAGTATCTCCATACAGTTGCTCCCTGCAGACTTAAATCTTTTCTCGGCTAGGCGAATTTTTAACGGCACGTGACGTTTCATTGAATAGGCGGGAAGGATGAGTAGAAAATGTGGAAAAAAACTCGCCGTTCAAGGCGCTGTTTCGCTGTTAAAAGAGATCTTATTTTTTTTGCGTCCAGTGCTGCTTGATGGTCAACAATTTACACTTGTTCAGCGTGTGATTTTCTTTCCTTAAGTTTCGGGCAAGTGCCCTAAATTTTGGAGTGAATTTTTCATTTGATGTTATGAAGCAAAACACGCACTGAATATTTGATGCATGCCGTCTCGCCGTTTCAATTTTGAACTGAAGTTGTGCAATACGCTCGCGAATCTTACTCAGGCATACTGAAGTATCGTTACTTCTATTGTTGCTAAGCAGAAAGACCGCTTCCTCGTAAACTACACAGTTCAGATTCCAGAGATTAACATCTTCGGAGAGCAAATCGAGGAGAGCAGTGTTAGCCTCAGCTAATTTGTCCATCCTGGGAAAGACTTTTTGGAGGATTGTTGTTCTTTTACTTCTCATGCGGGCTTTATCGGCTATGTGCAAATGCGGTTTTGCTAGCACGGGTGGTATGGGCGCTGGAGGATGTTGCTCTTCTAGATAAAGAACATCCTATCCGTTTTTTGCAAAAACGATACCTGATCTCTCAAGTAATTAGGCGTTTTATGAGCATGTTCCGGGTGCATATTGACCCAACGTGCATGTAACCTCTGCATGAATCCTTTTCGCGCCAGTGAACTTCTTTGCGAACAGGTAAGGATATCCCTCCTGAGTTTGTCCGACCATTTAAAACGATGTTCTCGCGTTTGTGCGGTGCCATTGCCTGGTCGTCGCCTCGGTTTGGTCCTATTGCCACTCCCAACTGAACCATGGCCTCCATCCGAGAGAGGCCTATTGTTGATGGCATTGCACTTGAACCATTTCCATAAGGTCAGTGTTTACCATAAAGGCATACACTGATTTTGTCAGCGTGGGTTGTCTCCAATCCTCATGGTGGTCAAGTGATTCCTCCGTCGACAGTGTCCAATCAGCATCCCACCTACGACATTAATCTGCCTTCATTCCATGTTCAAGAGTTCATTAGCTCTCTTAGTACATGTACCAAATATGAAATTCATAGAATGCACCACTTTTTCCCCCTTTACCTATTTCGCATACTCCTTCGAGATCCATTTACCAAGGGCTCCTCTCGCCGACATGTACTAGAACAACCAGTAAGTAGTCCTGTGTTTTAAACCCCGGGGTTTCTCTATTGTGCATCCACATGCCACAAAAGCTGTCATAGCTTTTTTTACCATTCTATCAATGTGCAGTTTCCAGGTTAATTTAGGGTCACATATTACTCCCAAATAATTAGCTGATTTTAAAAGCTCTACATCCTTACCGTAGAACTTAAGACTTCTAAGGTCAGAAATCATTCTTCTTCTGGTAAAATGCATTAGTTCCGTCTTGTCCGGGTTGATGGACAAACAATGGTCTCTGCACCATTGTTCTACTATGTTAAGCTCTGACTACATGAGTTTCACTAAGGTGCCCTCATGCTTCCCTGTTACCAGAATCGCCAGGTCATCTACATAGCCTTGAGTGTAAAAGCCTGATTACTTTAAAACACGAATCAGGTCATCAATGAAAAGCGTCCACTGGGTGGATGATGGAATTCCTCCCTTCGGGCTTCCCCATGAAACTTTGGCCTTCACTTCAATACCATGTAGCGAAGTATGTACTGTTTTACTTTTCAACATGGAGTGCACCCATATGTTTACCGTGTCACAAAATCCGTGTGTTTCAGCAGAACCGTATATGGATTCAATTAGGGTATTAATAAATGCGTCCTCTATTTCTTAAAACCTTTACCCGGCTTTGGAATGAAGATTGCCTCAACCTTACTCCATCTATCGTGGTGTGTCCCATTGTTAAGCATGCTCGAAAGATGTTACACAATGGACCCACCAAGAACTGAAATCCTTCTCAGTTTGAAGCAGTGAATATTTTATCATCTCCTGCAGTTTCAAATGGTTTGAATTCTTTAAATATCCATCGAATTTTTGAATGAGTGACAAAACGACTGGCTACTTTCCAATTTTCCATTCTGACTCTAAAAGTTGGTGCTCTCATTATTATTTCTTGTTAAGGTTTCCCAGTACAAGTCCCAATTCCCATTCTTTTTAGCCCTGTTAAAAAAGCGTTGAGTGTCCTTTTCCAGGTCCTCCAGTCTAGGATTCTACAAGGGTGCATCCCTGTTTGTTTTCTTAATAAGAAGGGGACAAATGTCCTCATACGGTTTGTTCATACCATTTTGTAGGATGTTAGTTGCTTTAGGGTTCCTATACCTTTGAAACTTAGGTCTGCATGATCCGATAGGGACGTATTGGACGATACATGCTACCCCTTGACACTTCTCCATTACTTATAGAACATAAGGTCAAATCAATTACCTCGCGACATCTAAATGTTATAAAGGTATATGATAGATGGATAAACGTTTATTTGTCGGCCTACTAGCCTTGAAAAATTGACTTTCCTACACCTCCATCCTTGCAGAATTTGCTTAAAATGAATCCATTCACACATTTACTCTATGACCACATGCTCTCAACACCTAGACTTCCTCGCCTCGCCCGCATGTCCCTACATTTTCGCCTTGCCTCGCATTGCCAAACTCTGCCTCCGCGGTTAATATCTATTACTTATCTACTATTTACAATATTCACAGCGAACTTATGTCTACTTTCTCTACTATTTACAAAATTGCCTTCTCCATTCCTTTCCCTCTTTCATTCTCTTCTTTTCCATCTTACTCAACACCCCCTTCACCCATGCTACCGCCTCGTTGTGCCGTCTTTCATGCATCCATACCTTTATGCTTATCCCACTCCTTTCCACCTCCTCGCAACCCTCCAACCAGTGTTCCACCCTTGCATCCTCCTTCCCGCACAATTCACACATCCTCTTCTCCCTAGGAAGCCAGAACCTATAAAAACTCTACATTCAACCACATCTGATCCTCGCTTTAAGCTCCTAACTTCCTTTTTCTCCTTTATCACAAAAATATTCCGGACTCTCCCTTGTCATATCCCAACCCATAGTTAGCATTAAACCTTGACCCTCTTATGCTCCCCTCTGCTGCCTCCTTTCTCTCGATGTCGTTCTTCTTGACCACCTCATACACCTTTCTCCCCTCCTCATGCATCCTTCTTACTTCATCCACCTGCAGCTCATTCCTTCTAAAATACCTTTCTCTTCCAACCTCCATCTTCCCATCCTCTCTCCTGTTCTATTTCTTCCACCAAGACTCTCAAACCTGCTTACTTACCCCCTCTTCCAAAAATTTCTCCTCATACTTACACGCCGCAGTCCCTGTTAGAGTCCCTAAACTCGTTCTCCCCGTCTCCTTCGAAATAATATAATTCGGTGTATTCCTTGCCAATATAAGTGTTCACTTTACCTACCTCTCCTTCATCCTATTTACCTCTTCACTTTCCTTGCACCCCCTCACCTCCACTCCATAGAATAGCACACTCATCACTAGCGAGTCGAACAATTTCATTCTCCCTTTAAAATCATCTCTCTCTTCTGTATGACTATCCACTCCTGCATTCTTCCGAAACAGGAAGCCCAAGTGCACAAACTCTTTCATCTCTTGCACCGTCTTTCCCCTCCACTTACACTCCCCTCCCTTATCCCTTCTACCTCCTTTCCTGAAAACCATAACCTTGGGCTTTTCCGCATTTAACTCTTAACTTATTCTTATCCAGGTATCTTCGCAACCTCTTCATCAACTCCGTTAAGGCCTCCGCGCTTTTCGCCAGCAAAACTATATCATCTGCATAGGCGAGTGACCATATCCTAACCGCTCTGACCCTAACCATTTATACTATTCCGGCCTCTAGCTTACACTTTATGTCCATTATTAAAATCGCAAAAAGCGTTGGGCTAAGTGGATACCCTTTCCTCAACTCCCTATCCATTAGGGTGGGCCGAATTACACGAAAGTTTCCGAATCGAATCGTAATAGCGCGGGAAAGTTGATACTCGTCACCCCGATCGCAATACATTTTTTTTCTAAATCGGGCCATATCTTCCGGTCGCACATTGCCTTCAAAGTTTCGAAAAATCGTCAAAAATTGAACACGTTTTGGGATTTTTTCTTAGTAAGTTATGGTAATCGAATTTCGTTCAAAATCGGTGTGTGACCTCTTCTAAATATCCTTTGACTAAAAAAAACATTCCCCTTCTCATCCCTCTCTCCTGCAAGGGTGTTGGGACGGGCAAATATCATAAAAAGGAGCCATTTTATGGTCGTTATTTTCCTCGTGTGAATTGTGTTGGTGCGATCGGCTGAGGCGTTAAAAGCGTTAAAATATATCATACTTAGAACAGTATTACTTAAATATACATCAGCCGCAATATGATGGGAAGGGAGGGGGGAGGTGAGCCTCAGCGAGAGTTGATCAATGGCCAAGCTGGGTGGGCGTCAGCCGGTTCTAGGAATTCACCTTACCGCTGCGCGCAACGTGCCAACCAGACAAGTCGAGACGTGTCGAATTTGAGTGTTTTACTGTGCATTTTAGTGTTGATTAGAGAAGGAGTTTGATTGAAAATGACGTTGAGGACGCTCGGTCAAAAATTTCATTGTCCTTTATTTGGACCGCCTGAAGTTTGAACAAACAGATTCTTCCTTCACATGCTGATGTTTTGCTACACTGCCAGAATGTTAGATATTCTTTAGCCCTGGCTTCGGCCAGTCCAGAACAGGATGTCAGCTTCTCTGCAGTAGCTAATGTCGTTGCTGATGATATAGAGTCCATTTACCCTAAGGCATCTTTGCCAAAGGTCTCTCGCACGAGAATTATACAACTTATCAAAACACTTCACGATAAGTATTACTACATCCGCAACAAGTTAAATCGGGACAAAAAATACCTCGAAACACAAAAAGAGTGTGTACTTTTTTTGTGTTTTCAGGTATTTTTTGTCCCTGCTTAACTTGTTACGGATGTAGTAATACTTATCGCGAAGAGTCTTGATAAGTTTTATAATTCTCTTGCAAGAGACCTTTGACAAAGATGCCTCAGCTTAAACGGACTGTATATCATCAGCAACGACATTAGCTACTGCAGGAAGAATCTGCTGTTCAGACTTTTAAGCGGTGCAAATAAAGGACAGTGATATTTTTGACCGAGCGTCCTTGACTTCATTGTCAATCAAACTCCTTCTCTAATCAACACTGAAATGCACAGTAAAACATTAAAATTCGATACGTCTCGACTTGTCTGGTTGGCACGTTGCACGCAGCGGTAAGGCGAATTCCTAGAATCGGCTGCCGCCCACCCAGCTTGGTCATTTGTCAACCCTCGCTGAGGCTCACCTCCCACCTCCTTTCCCATCATATAGAAGAGGTCACATACCGATTTTGAACGATATTCGATTACTATAACTTACTAAGGAAAAATCCCAAAACGTGTGTTCAATTTTTGACGATTTTTCGAAACTTTGAACGCGATGTGCGACCGGAAGATATGGTCCGATTTAAGAAAAAAAAATGTTATTGCAATCAGGGTGACGAGTAGCAACTTTTCTGTGCTATTACGATTCGATTCAGAAACTTATCTGTAATTCGGCCCACCCTACTATCCATCTAGAGCCCCTCCAAAGTCCCATCCCCTCCTCTCATCCCATCTTTCGTCTCTTCATATACATCCCTTATACTCTCGATCAGACCCTCTTCTCCACCGCGCACGTGCTGAGAAATGTAAATATTGTCGATAGTGCTCCTATCAGCCCTGAATCCCGCCTGCGTCTTCGGCAATATCCCTTTCCCCTCGACATCCTTCCGCAGCCTCTCCGTCAACACAATCGCGTGTACTTTGAACGCCGTATTAATTAGTGTAATCCCTGTATAATTTTTCCTGCTTATCCCTATCTCCTTTCATATACAGTGGCTCTATCAACCCCTACCTCCACCCTCCTGAGAATCCCTTCCCCTACATAGTTTCTTCACTCGCTTCTTTAGCCTCTCCCTATCCTCTCGTGTACTGAACAGCCATGCTTCGTTCACTGCCCCGTTCGTACCTGCTGCCTCTGACCTTCTTATCTTCCTTATCTGTTTCTTTACTCCTCGTCATCCAACTCCACCCTCTCTCCCTTCCTCGTTCTTCTACCCCCTCATTTATTTTCCTTGAATCTGAGCCCTGAAATGATTCTTTAAAAAACCTTTACTGCTGATTCTTTTGACATATCCCTATAAACTCCTTCCTCATTTCTACGTTCTTCTCCCACTTTGCAGTTCCCTGTTTCCACTTCCTGTACTTCGTCTAACCTTCCATTTTATACCTTTCCATTCCCTATCCCACCACGCTTTAACTGTTCCCTTCCTTATAAATCCTTTTTTTGCATACACCTTTTCACTTTCTCTTTCAGATCCTCCCATATCTCTTCTACCGACTCCCCTTTAAAGCGTTCCTTTCCTAACTGCTTCTGATATTTCTCTATCGCCCACCTCGTCTAGGTCACCCTCTCCCCCGTTCAACACTTTCCCAACTTGCTATCCACCGCCCTTCCCTCTTATCCGCAATCTTAACGGCTAATGGTCTGATTCTACCCTCCCTTTTACTGTAAATCTCTTCGTCTGCTCCCAACCTCGCATATTCATGACAACAAAGTCTATCCCCCATACGCTCATCTTACTCATATACGTGTAGTCTCTCTCTTCGTCCCCTGTTACCATACTATTTGCCAACGTCAAGCCTCTCTCCTCCACCCAGTCCCTTAAAATCTCCCTTTCCATATTTATTACCCTATCCTTCTATTTTCTTACCAAAATCTCTCCTTTCCTGTACAGGCCCCCTTCCCTCCCCATTCTCGCACTAAAGCCCCCCCCCCCCGTACCACCATACCCTCCTACCTTTCGCCTAGTTAATCTTTCACCCTTTCTTTAACTTTTTCCATTCCATCCTTAATGTAGACTATCACAAACTTGCATGTTATCCCTCCTATCTTTACTACCCTCATTTGCACCCCCTCCTCCTCTTCTCTTCTTATTAAACACTCTGACAATCATTCTCTCCTCTATTGCTTTCTCTCTATCCACGTGTCTACCTAATAAAGACTCACCCCTGTGGTTGGTGCTATTACTACCACAAGTCGAATGATGTGCGTTAGCATCACATCCGATGAGCAATAGCCATCCTTTAAACTTTATTGCCACGAAGACTCTAGAAAAAAACCTTGGTAGTCCAATATGTTTAATATCGTCTCTGGCATAAACTGCAGCCCTAGGTATTTCTATGGAATTATCAAAAATAACATTTACATTGCGAAATACTTGTTAAGTCGTATGCTGATGATGGACAATATACAGCCCCTTTTACTATGTGATAGTGCACAAAAAATTAACAAAAACGTGCTCTAGAAAAAAGTTGTTAGGTAATTCCCCATCGAGTTGTTGCTCTTCCATTGTTTATTCGAAAACAGAAAGTTTGAACGTCCAAAACTCTTAAAACTTTCGAGTCCTCTCTAAAGATAATTAATAAGGTCAAACTATAAAAAAAATATATCTCTCAGAATTTCTGTTACATACCTTGCAACAAAACTAACCAAAAAATGCAACGCTCGTGAAACCCAGATTATATTCCTTGTTTAAAATTTGTTATCAATAATTAAAAAACGAGCATCATTTTTAGAAAGAAATTACTGACACTGCTGTCAATTTCACTACTGAAATTACTGAAATTACTAAAATTAATTGAAAAGGGTGATTTTTCGTTGTTGAGAAATGTGTTTTGTTTTTTAAATCTCAACAACAAATTTTCGAGGAAAAGATGTTGCTGGGTTTCTACAATTCTTAGTCTTTCTGTTATTTTGGTTACAAGTTCTGTAAGATAAATTCTGAAAGGAACCGAAAGAAGAAGAAAAAAGAATTTTTGCTGGGTTGCGTTAGTGTTTTGATTCTGTGTTTGTTATGTTACAGATTATGTGACAGAAATTTCGAGAGGAATGAACAAGGGTGGCTTTTGTTGTTAGAAAAGTTGTTGTGCTATTGTAATGTTACTAACAAAATTTTAAAAATGACATTTGGTGGTTTTTTTGCAAATCCACCTCTGGTCATCAATCTCATGTGCTAGAGGACATTCTCATTGCATAAAAACAGACAAACTTCGTCTTTTAATGAAACTTATCTATTTAGAACTATGCCCCGAGAAAGACACCTTATTCTGTGTGATATTAAGTGCACAAAATCTGTCCCTAATCTAGAGCACAATTCTTCGATACTTTAGATACGAAGTTTTTGTGCAGTTTACAATACTCACACAGTCCTCCATTATAGACTTCAAATCACCTGGCACAGTTTTCACAGTCAGTGCATATCTATGGATAATGCAATGTGTCCATTTCTCATTTGGTGCTATTGCGAAAATACGTTCTATTACCCCGAAATTTCCCTGTCCTTGCAGCTGCACCGTCTCTATTTTTTCCCACGTATTTTACGTAGAACAGAAACTGAGCAGCACCGGACACGTCAACTGATCAGGGAAACTAGCGTATAGAAACAAACACAGTATTTGCAAATAAAGAACAATATAATATTGATGTGACCAAATTAAGATATATAGGATACATAGAGTCTTGCACACTGGTTATGAATCAACTATCCCGATCAGTAGGTTTCGACGTGTACAAACATAGAAACGTCGTACGTGATGCATTAGTGCAGAAGTTAGAACACATTCAAATTAACAAATCCAACACTTCCCCTTAAGACAACCTCTGGATAAACAATTTAAACTTCAGATAGTCCCAGAAAACGAACACACTGCTCATGTTTAGGCATGGTTAAAACCTTGGTCAGAACGTCAGCTGCCATGCTGTCAGATTACACGTGCTCCAAGACCACTTGGTCCGATGCTACAATTTCTCGAAAAAAAAGATGACGTATGTCAATGTGTTTTGATCGTGCGTGATAAAACGGATTGGTTGCCAATTTTTGTGCACTATAGTTATCAACAAACAATTTTATTGACTTGACACCTGTCACCCCGACTTCTTTCAGAAAACGTTGAAGATGAAGGGCCTCCTTGGCTGTCTCGCTCATGGCTATGTACTCTGCGCCTGTCGTTGACAGAGCAACAGTACGTTGCTTTCTTAAATCCCAGGATATTACTGCGTTGTTCATCATAAACGTATATACGGTGTGAGAACGCCTGTCATCTATGGATCCTCCCCAATCTGCGTCCACATAGCCCATCAGAGGACTCTCCTCGTGCCCGTAGAAAATCCCATACTCGTCATTGCTCTTCAAATATCGAAGTACTCTCTTCGCTGGATTCCAATGAGTCTTCTTGAAGCAATCATTAAATTGACTCAACATACTTCCCTCTTCGCTCTTGGTGAAATCCATCCCCAAACAACGTTTGAGTTCGCCGATCTCCTTCAGTCCAAAAAGCTCAGCCAATTTATGTCTAAAATCCGAGATCCT
Organism: Andricus quercusramuli; assembly: GCA_932178445.1. Classification (NCBI taxonomy): domain Eukaryota; kingdom Metazoa; phylum Arthropoda; class Insecta; order Hymenoptera; family Cynipidae; genus Andricus; species Andricus quercusramuli. The sequence goes on from CAKNXH010056254.1 coordinate 36,884, forward strand.
TCTTAAATCCTTGCACATCAACAGAATGTCATCCAAATATATGATACTAAGCATTAATTCTTTCTTCTCACTCGTCAAATAGATTCAAGGAACCGTTTTTGTAGGTTTCGCTCCTAAAGCCCGTAATTCTCCGTCCAATCGCTTCTTGTTGATGATGTAATGAAGAACTTCTTCCAGCCTTTCCGGAACTTACATAAAAACTTCTTCCTCCAACTCGCCGTTGAGGTACGCCGTTGCCACATCATACTGTCTGATGTGCATTCCTCTTTGCATTGCGAGTGCGATCGTTACTCGTATGGGCCCTAGGCGCGCGACTGGTGCATACTTTTCGTGAAAATCCTTGCCGTATTGCTGAGAGTAGCCTTTTCCACGATTCTGGCTTATCTTTTTTTTTAGAACGCCGTTCGTGCCATATCTATTGCGAGCAGGAAACGACTACTTATCACATTCGACACCTTTGACCTATCGACTAGATCCCAAGTATCCTTTAGGAGAATCGACATCACCTCATTCGCCATGGCTGTCATCCATTCATTTGACTCTTGACTGGCCAATGCTCGAGTGACCGGAATCTATGTTAGGAAAACGAAATTTTTTTCGATCTCGTCATCGTTACCTGCTGTCCCGTAGACCTTCCTTGACCTACTTGGTCGTCCCGTGTGCCCTGTACGTGGCCTACCTCGTCTTGGTACGCGTACAGCAGCTGGAACATTGAATCCAAGGAAATTCTCTCCTTCCGAAGAGTCTTCTTCATCTTAGCCATCGTCATCGCTCGGAATCTCCTGTACCTTCCTTTTGTCTTTCAGCCAAACACGGTACGCCTTGGATTCCGCGCTGTATTCCAGGAAAATTCGTTCTGCTCGCGTCTCGATTTTTCCTAAACCTGGTGATCTGTCCTTTACTAAGACTTCACTACCGAAGCGTCTGAAGTATGACACATCTGGAGTCTTCCCGAACCCAGCTTCGTATGACGTCTTTCCGTTAAGCTTTTTAGAAGGTTTTCTATTGCGTTCGTAATTCGCTCTATTGACAGCCTCTGCCCAGAACGTTGCTGATAATCCTGACTCTATCAAGAGACACCTTGCCGTGTCCGTCAGTGTTCTGTTGCGCCTTTCGGAAACTCCCTTCTACTGTGGATTGTAGGCAGCTGTCAATCTTCGCGTTATTCCGTGCTTCTTGAGTAATTCGTTGAAACTTTTATTGGCGTACTCCTTTCCGTTATCTGATTGCAGGACTTTGATTTTTGTTTCCATTTGCGTGCTCACAAGTGCTCTGAAATTTTGAAACTCACTCATTGCTTCACTCTTGTGACTGAGGAATTTCACCTCGCACCACCCAGGTGAATCGTCGGTCAATGTGACAAAATATTTTTCCTTTCCGGGCGAAGCGACGCGCATAGGACCACAAACGTCAGAATGTGTGTGTCCATCCACTTCTGTCACTCTTTCAGATGCCTTCGGAAAAGGAGGGCGATACATCTTCCCTTTGATGCAGACACTGCATTCGAAATCTTCGTCTGGACCATCGACTTTGATTCCGTGAATAGATCTAGCCCTGATTGCCTGACGAAGAGATTGAACATTCAAATGTCCCAGCCTGATATGCCAATACTCGTGGGAATTTTTCTTCGGCTTCGTAGCCGCGGCGACTGGATCGGAAATCTTTTTACACTCGGAGACGTTTGGTTCTTGAAAATAATATAAATCCTTTTCACGTCTCGCAGTCAGCACGCCTTAGTGTTTATAAAAATAACCTTGTAACCTTTATATGTAATTTTTCCCACCGAGGCAAGGTTCGTACGTAAATCCGGAACGTACAAGGCGCCTCGAAATTTGACAGTTTTTCTCGCGCCGACCATTTCCGTTACAGATGATGCGATACCTTTTCCTAATATTTCCGTAGTTGCACTGCTGGCTAGTTCATCACGTGATGATATCGCACGCCTAAATTTCTCGAAATTGTCCGGTAATCTGTGCAGAAGCAAGACGCCCGAACTGTGACTTGGCAAATTTGTCGTTTCTCGAAACGCACCTGAGCCCATAACCTGTTATCAACATTCAGGGAAACGAGCGCATAGAAACAAACACAGTATTTGCAGATAAAGAACAATATAATATTGATGAGATCAAATTAAGATACATAGGATACATAGGGTCGGGCACACTGGTTATAAATCAAACAACCCGATCAGTAGGTTTTGACGTGTATAAACAAAGGAATGTCATACGTGATACATTAGTGCAGAGGTTGGAACGCATTTAAATGAACAAATCCAACAACTGTGTTTTTTGATTGAGGCTTTTTTGCAGTTTTTCAGCAGAATCTTGTCCCAGAATTTCGCAAGCAGCTTCAACGTTATGGGCATAACTGTCGTTTCCATGAGAGTATGTGGCTTTCAAATTTGGTCAATTGCTGCTGTCCCTTTAATTTCAAAGTTGCCTTCGAAGATAGGAAAAATTTCGCGAAACACAAAATCCACTGCGGCTGGTTTTCCTCCAACCGGAAACCATATGTCAGATAGTCACTTCTGTTGTTTGAAACGAGCAGAGTTCTCATAGAATGTTAAATTTTCTGATGTCAAATGTCACAATTAAAATATCCACGTTTAGTTGTACAATTACCGACACTGATAGTATAATCACTTATACAATTTTTTCAGCTACACTTATTTAGTTGTTTCTCAGAGAGCTTAGAGAACAGAGGTAGATCCTTCTGTCTTGAATCTCTGAGGAAAACTGACAAATTTCCTGCAAAATGTAAATGCAAATGTGAATTGGCTTCACTGTGAAAATATCAACAATTAAACAAAAGACTGAATCCGTTTTGAATCAGGCAGGTTCTACACTTGGAAGTCGCCGAATGTGTCGGTGACGAAATATGTTGTTCTTTAGAGTCAAGTAGGCGATACGTGTTTTTCCGATTTGCAAAAAAAGAAAATTCCGAAGTTATGCGTATTTGAATTTTGTAATTGGAAAAAACCCAAATTTTTAATTAAAATCTTTATAATTTTTGAACTAACTGAAATATTTAGCGTTTTCCTTTTGGTTTGATAGTGTATATTTTCTTCTTTTGAAATCCAGCGAAAAATATAAAGAAAATGTTCGAAATTTATAAAATGGCGGCGATTTTCATGCAAATATTGAAAGTAGATGTTCTCAAAATAAGCCCGCACTTTTATTTATTTCCAAGTTTTTGATGAATTTGTATTTTTATAAGGAAGACGTTTTCTGTGTCGACAGATACGAAAAAATATTGAGATAAAAGTTTGAAAGTATAAAAAAGGTCTATGATAAGTATCTCTTACTCTTTTGCGATATCTTGCACCGTTTCCTAGAAAAATTCTAAAATTATATTTCATGAGAAAAAAAATTCTCCTGGCCACAAAAGTTACTCAGCCCGCATAAAACTCACAAGATGTCTTCCAGATGTAAGTAAAAATTCAGCAACTAAATTGGTAAAAAATATAAGTATGGGTTTTTTGAGAAAATTTGATTTTTAATAAGGGCTATCAAAATTAAAAAGGAAACGATGGATATCTCAATTATAATAATAGTTATAGAGGTTGAAAGAAAAGGATAAGGGTTTTTTGAAAAACAATGCACCCAATTCAAATACGCATAAGTTCTTTCAATATTTATTAGTTTCTAATTGTTTAAAAACATATTTTCTTAGATGTACGTCAGGAAATATATTCGATTTCTGGACAAAGTAAGTGGCTCCAATGCTATAACTTAAAAACTTAATAAATTAAAAAGTGTAAGAATTATAAAAACTTTTATATTTCCTCATATTTCCTGCAAACGATTTTCAAGAATTTTTTTGTACAAATAACGAGATTATTCAAATATTTTGTTTCAAAAAACTTACCCGGTTTATAACTCTTAAAGGTATTAACCGCTTTTCTTCTATATTTTTTTATGCTCTCGTAATAATCCAGAAAATTCAACGCAGCCTATTAAAATTTACTTTACTAGATATTATTTTACCAAATTTTCATTTTTCTCAATCAGCTCTAATTCTCAACAATGGGAAGGTCATGTGAAGCAAGCAACTGCTCCCGCACGACAGTCAGTCCAGTGTCTCCCTTGGGTTCCAGTATTGTGAAAAAGAAATTGAGGGTGACAAACTTGCTGCTCCCTAGAAAGTGCGAAAAAAGTTTGAGAAACGCTGTTATAGGTAGACCACGCCTGGCAGAGAAATATGTATAATCCCAAAGCTTGTTTTGAGCAATGCAGGCTCTCGGCCTCTCAGAAAAAATAAGGAGAGTTCAGCGATGTTAGCTTGGCTCACCTAATCTTATCTGGAAATAGTGATCAGAGTTAAATACTCTGAAGTTCTTCAATTCTCGATGTTCCTTGTTGTCCATTAATTTATGAAGATATTAATGAATCGAGACATGGATCATCGTGCGGCCCCTGAAGTGCGGAACATCTATTTAATTTACATACATCATTGAATTGAGTGGGTTGCAATTTTCAGTTTTACAGATTCATATGGGTTTCGAGTTTATGATTTTTCAAGCAATTTTCCTTCCAATCATAGCTGTGATTTACGAAATCAAAAGCTTTTTCAAGATGAGCAAAAAAAGCAAAAAGCTTGCGCTTTGGTTTAGATAAATATATTTAAATCACAGAACTTAACGTAAAAATATAACTAATACCACTCTTGACAGATCATAAGCCCACTTGATTATCCGAAAAAAATTAAAAACCTTTAAGCCGCTTAGCCAGCCTTCAAAACAGATTCAGTCTGGACATTTTAACGAGACTGTTTACAAGGGTGTAGTTTTGTGAACCCTGATGTACTACCCTTTTATGTAATATATACGCTTGCAATTCATTTCAGCCTAAAAAGGGCCTCGTGTCAACCCAGATTTGCTTGAAAGGTGCCCCAGGTATTGTAGCCCATTATCATTGTACTGCTTGTCCTCGACGGTCATTTGAGTGAAATACTCGAAGAGAGATACGGCTTAGCGAAGCGGTTCAGGCTTGGGGCGTTAGTCAAAAGGCTTCGTCAGATGAATTTTCGATTCCTCTCAGATGCACGAAGAAAAAAATATTATTAAATAAAAACTACGCACTTTTGCGCTCGTTCGAAAGTACATATTATTCAATCAATAGTATCTACTTTCGAACGAGCGCGAAAGTGCGTACATTTGATTCAATAAGATTTTTTTCTCAGTGTGATTCAGAAGATGCCTTCCATTCTTAGTGTGCCTTTTCATTAATATGGTTTTCTTTTTTCCAGCTTCTATGGATCCTTCTCGAAGAAGACGAGTGCAATTTGGCTGAACATGTCGATGTTCCCAAAGTATTGGGCGATATATTTGAATCTTTCATTGGAGCCATATATATTGATTCGGGAAAAGATTTGTTGAAAGTTTGGCAAATTGTGTATTCTTTAATGCACATAGAATTTGGTAATTTTTTTTATAAACACGAGGGTGGATCTATTTGAAATTATTAATGACCCGGATTCTATAACTACTTATCTAGAATTTGTTGCTCAAAAAATTTTACGTTCTCGAACAGTTTCGAATTTTCAATTTTTCTTTATTATTTTTCTTTAAATAAAGAAAAATTAAATGTAATTTTGATTTTGTGTTATAATATGCTTATCGACCACCAAGCTTTAACGTTAAAACTGAAAAACCTTCCAAAAATTCGAGCTACGCGAAAGTTTTTTGAATAAACACATTATTATCTTATCATAAGTTTAAAACTTGCAAATGATTTTTCCAATGGAAAGTATTGAACTATTTGCTGCTAGTTTTACCCTGGTACTTGGTTATCCAAAGAAAACGAAAATTGTGCTCTGTGTATATTCATGTAAGGTCAATCTTTAAAAAAATTTGATTTTTTTTTAGTTAATCTCTTTTAAGTATTGAAGAACTATTCCTAATTTACTGAATTTATTTTTTTTTAGAACTATTTTGCGCGACCGTGCCAAAGCAACCAGTACGCGTCATATATGAGACACAAGGGGCTCGGCCTATATTTTTGTAAGCCATCATTTAATTTTAAATCTTATAATTTTAAAGCCTATGGCTTGTATTTTAAACATTAAGCTTCCAAATTTTTTACAGAAAAGCGAAACAAATAGAAAGCACTGGACAAGTTATGGTTCCTCTAGAGGTAACGATCCATGGTAAACAAAGGCTATTCCACGGCTTCGGTGCGAATAAAAAACAGGCAAAGTCCGCAGCAGCGAAGCAGGCCTTGAAATGTTTCCGTTGTAGCAAATAGCAAATCTGTTATAGGCTTTTTAATGAAGCTCTGAATAATTACATTTTGTCAAAAGTAAAAATGCGATAGTATTTGAAGAGCGAGGAACTCAGTATAACCAGAGCTTCTTTTTATTACTGTGTTATTTCTAATTATTTACGAACAATAGCTTGTATATTACAAATGTGTTTACATTTTATATTATTGATTAGTATTAGTGTAAAAAATATAACAAATTTTTAATAATCTTGTTTATGAAATTTAACCATGTAAAGATAATTAACGTTTGTAATGGTATCTCATCAGGATCACTTTTAATTTTTTCAAAATGTTTAGATAACACTTTTAGCCGTCATGGACATCTCATTTCAGTCTGTGAATTGATGCTGATTCAAAAGATGTTTTAAACTAAATTGTAGAGGGAAACTAATTCATAGAATGAACAGCAAAATATTTTAAAAATCTAAATATAAGATTTATTGCTAATACTATTTTCATTGGAAGTTTGCGTCTTATTCTAGAAGGATGGATATGTTAAAAAAAATTTAATCAGTTTGAACATCACTTGACGTATCTTCAATTCTCCGGTGAACTGTTGTTAGCAACTTTTAGGGAAACTAGCGCATAGAAACAAACACAGTATTTGCAAATAAAGAACTATATAATATTGATGTGATCAAATTAAGATACATAGGATACATAGGGTCTTGCACACTCGTTATGAATCAACTATCCCGATCAGTAGGTTTTGACGTGTATAAACAAAGAAACGTGGTACGTGATACATTAGTGCAGAGGTTGGAACCTATTTAAATTAACAAATCCAACACTTCTCCTTGAGACAACCTCTGCATAAACAATTTACACTTTAAATAGTCCCAGAAAACGAACACACTGCTCATGTTTAGGCCTGGTTAAAGCTGCCATGCTGTCAGATGCCACGTGCTCCAAGACCACTTGGCCCGATGCTACAATTTCTCGTAAAAAAAGATGACGTATGTCAATGTGTTTTGATCGTGCGTGATAAACCGGATTGGTTGCCAATTTTTGTGCACTATAGTTATCAGCAAACAATTTTATTGACTTGACACCTGTCACCCCGATTTCTTTCAGAAAACGTTGAAGTTGAACGGCGTCCTTGGCTGCCTCGCTCATGGCTACGTACTCTGCGCCTGTTGTTGACAGACCAACAGTACGTTGCTTTCTTAAATCCCAGGATATTACTGCGTTGTTCATCATAAACTTATATCCGGTGTAAGAACGCCTGTCATCTATGGATCCTCCCCAATCTGCGTCCACATAGCCCATCAGAGGACTCTCCTCGTGCCCGTAGAAAATCCCATATTCGTAATTGCTCTTCAAATACCGAAGTACTCTCTTTGCTGCATTCCAATGAGTCTTCTTGAAGCAATCATTAAATTGACTCAACATACTTCCCTCTTCGCTCTTGGTGAAATCCATCCCCAAACAACGCTGAGTTCGCCGATCTCCTTTATTCCAAAAAGAACAGCCAATTTATGTCCAAAATCCGAGATCCTTCTTAAATCCTTGCACATCAAGAGAATGTCATCTACATAAATGACAACAAGCATTAATTCTTCCTTCTCACTCGTCAAATAGATGCACAGTGGGCCAGGAGGCCACTCATTTTGGCCAAAATTCAAGATTTTGTCATATTTGCATAAAACCTGGTGTATAAGGGTTTTTGGGGTCGCTGAAACTGAATTCGATGTCAAAATTTCATACTTCAAAATGGCGGATTCAATATGGCGGACTAAAATGCGAAACTTTGAGGTATTTGCACCAAACTTGGTGTAAATGGGATTTCGGGGTCTCTGATACGAAATTTTATGGCATTTAAAAATTCAAAATGGCGGATCCAATATGGCGGACTGAAATGCGAAAATGTGATGTTTTTGCACCAAACTTGGTGTAAATGTGATTTCGAAGTCTTTGATACGAAATTTGATGTCATTTTAAAATTCAAAATGGCGGATCCAATATGGCGGACTAAAATGCAAAACTTTGGGTATTTGCACCGAACTTGTTCCTCTATATTTTTTTTTTTGCTGAGGATAACAGATTCAGATTCCTTAATAGTTTGAAGTTTGATCGGGCGACAAAATCTTGCAGACTGTGATGTTCTGTTATTCCATAAAATATCGTTACTTTTTGTTAATAGGCGGAGAGGAATCAAAGTTGTAGCAAACAAGTTGCCTTCGCTTATGTTCTAATCAAATTCATTGGACTTACAATTTTGTTTATATTCTGAATGGCCTGAACTTCTATCGAAACCCCAGGAACACAGTAATACAGCTTCGATTATTGTATTGTTTGTACGCTCCATATTTTGAAGTATGACTTCTCGTTGCAATTGTATTAATCTTTCTGAAGTGTGGTTCAGTAATGCTTGCAATGGGACTTCAACTTCAGTCTCCTGGATCGAAAGAGTTTCCTTTGGTGGTCTACATTCAGATTAATTTATACGAACTTCGTCATACGGTGGCCAAATATCCGCTCCACATTCCTTTACCTCTAAACGCCTGTTCGTGTACACATTTTTCGACATAGAATTATCTAACAGAAATGCTAGAGCTTCATCAGGATTTTTTTTAATGATTGGAGTCGTTGTGTCTAACAACTTTCTAATTTTTTTTTGCCGTTCTGGACTCTCTAAAATTCGACTAATAACAGCGTGCAAATCTTTGTTCCCAGAATACGAATGTTTAGCTGCACGACGACATGCCTGCAATATTCTTTGTGCATCATGATCAAGATTCCCGCTGATATTTGCAACCTCTTGCCTTTTTGACCGATCCGATTTTTTCTCGAATTCCAGAGAAGGACGACCTGGACCCGAAGAAAAAGAAGATTGCTCACTTTCATTGGCAATTTTGATATCGGGAACTGTAAACTCGGAATCTAGCCCACTTAAGTTTATCTTTTCAAACTTCTCCTTAATCCTACATACTTCATTCCATTTCTTATTTCGTTCAGTTCTTAAAGTCGAAAGAGCAGCTTTTAAATGCTGAAATCCTGTTTGACAAGCATCCTCCTGGCGAATACTTAATTCTCTTAGAAAATTATTCATGGCTTCAGACAGATCCCCATTAATGGGAATATTTTCAAGAATTTGATGTTTCGTAAAAGTAGTAATTATTGATTGTAAAACGAAAACACGCATGAAATATGAAAAATACTCGCTCAAACAACTTAGTGTAGCACAACAGTACGTGCAATGCGGATCAAACAAAGTGAGGAGTAGTGTCTCGGCACACATTCGGCCACGCACCTGACGTTCATCCGTTGTCTCTCGCGCGGAGCGGGGCGTGTAGATGCTTTCTTGTTTTTAAACGTTTCATTAAGCTGTACGGCAAAAGTAGCAAAAAGTAGCAGGTCTATTTTGAAGTTCAGATTACGCACAACACATTCATACCTTATTTTACTCTGTAGGAGGTGGAATGTCGAGGAATAGTGAATTGGAAGTGGGCGGCTTACTAGAAATGTTTAAAGTGTGATAATAAAAAGTCCAATATTACCATTTATTCTTAACTTTTTAAACTTATCCGTCTAATTTTTAATTCCCGGGTATATGAATAATTAAAAATATATTCTTATCAATAATTTTAGTACGTTTTTTAACTTAACATTAACGTCAGTCAAACACGAATTACCTAATCAACAAAATATTTCACCTTTGTGTTCTTCAACTATTTCTGAGTGTGAAAATAATTTTCTTTTAAGTCAATTTTAAAGTTGGTTTTTGGCCAAAATAAGTGGCCTCCTGGCCCACTGTGAGATGCAAGGAACCGTTTTTGTCGGTTTCGCTTCTAAAGCCCGTAATTCTCCGTACAATCGCTTGTACCAACCTCGGCCAGCTTGTTTCAGACCATAAAGAGCTTTCTTCATGTGGCAGACATTATAGCCTCTTCTAAGTTTCTTCAACATCGCCTTGATTCTGTTGACAGATTCATCCTGGTTGCGCTTCTTGTTGATGATGTAATGAAGAACTTCTTCCAGCCTTTCCGGAACTTACATAAAAACTTCTTCCTCCAACTCGCCGTTGAGGTACGCCGTTGCCACATCATACATACATGTGCATTCCTCTTTGCATTGCGAGTGCGATCGTTACGCGTATGGACCCTAGACGCGCGATTTGTGCATACTTTTCGTGAAAATCCTTGCCGTATTGCTGAGAGTAGCCTTTTCCACGATTCTGGCTTATCTTTTTTCTAGAACGCCGTTCGTGCCATATCTATTGCGAGCAGGAAACGAGTACCCATCACATTCGACACCTTCGACCTATCGACTAGATTGCACTGCTAGCTAGATTTACTTTTCCCTGATTACTATTTTGATTGATTTACGCGAACAATTCGATGGCGTTGCACATATGAGATGTACTGCCGTTTTCGCGTACATAACACCAAGCGTCACATTTCTCACGATTACCTTTTCTTCATTTACTTTTCCGCGATTACTATTTTGATTGATTTCCCCGAACAATTCGATGTCGTTGCACATATGAGATGTACTACCGCTTTCGAAACACCAAGCGTCACATTTCTCACCATTTCCGATTTTTAATATTTGTTCTGTTCTCACATCTAACGTTGTGAACATAGACAAATCTTCATCGAAATTTTTGGCGTTTGAGGTTTGCTCTGTTGGCTCCTTCGCTGCCTTGCAGTTTTTCGCCTGTTGTCCAACTTTATCGCACTTGAAACACTTCATTTTAAAATCCTTCTTTTTTGGGTCACCTTTTCTATTTAACCACTTTTTCGCGGCCATCGCGTGTTGAATCGGATTGCAATTTGTCTCGTTACCGGTCTCGAATTCTTCCGCTATTTTAATTCTGAGTGTTTCCAAAGACAGCAGTTCATCACGCGATGATATCGCACACCTAAAATTCTCGAAATTGTCCGGTAAACTGCGCAGAAGCATGACGGTCAGTAAATCCTTGTTGATTTCAACCTCCAGCTCTGCTGGAGACGACGTCGAAGAAAAATCGAGAATGTTCCCATGCGTCGTCGTCATCCCGCATCTTCATTGACATCAAATGATTCAAAAGTGCAGCTTTCCGCGCTGGGCCCTTGGACTGATAAATATCTTCCAACTTGGTCCAGATTTCTCGTGCGGTCACACAACCCTTTATTTGCTTTATTGCAGACAGGCCTATTGCTAATACAATATCCGACAGCGCCTTCAAACCGGCATCCTCCCATGCACTTACAGCTCGCTAAGATGCTGCATCGCCAGGAATCACTTCGGGTTTGACTTTACTACCATTTAAGTAACCGCAAGCGTCATTCTTTATGAGAACAGCACGCATTTGGATTTTCCAAGGGTCGTATTTTTCCTTTTTAAGGACTTCAAACCTCACACCGGTTGCACTCATCTTTATTTCGATGCACTATCGAGCTTTCGCGAACCGACACGTCAAAATACGCCCGAAGTGTGACTTGGCACAGTACCTGTTAGCAACGTTCAAGGAAACTAGCGCATAGACACAAACACATTATTTGCAAGTAAAGAACAATGTAATATTGATTGAGGCTGTAACCCATTTAAATTAACAAATCCAACAACTGTGCTGTTTGATTGAGGCTTTTTTGCCATTTTTTCAGCAGAATCTTGTCCCAGAATTTCGAAAACAGCGTCAACGTTATGGGCATGACTGTCCTTTCCATGAGAGTATGTGGCTTTAAATTTTGATCAATTGCTGCTGTCTCTTTAATTTTAGAGGTCCCTTCGAAGATAGGAAAAATTTCGCGAAACACAAAATTCACTGCGGCTGTTTCTCCTCCAACCGGGAACCATATGTAAAATAGTCACTCATGTTGTTTGAAACGGGCACAGCACGCACAGAATGTCAAATTTCCTGATGTCAAATGCCACATTTAAAATAACCACGCTTAGTTGTACAATTACCAACACTGATAATATCATCACTTATACCATTTTTTCCGCTACACTTATTTAGTTGTATCTCAGAGAGCTTAGAAAAAAGAGGTAGATCCTTCTATCTTGAATCTCTGAGAAAAACTGACAAATTTGCTGCAAAATGTAAATTTAAACGTGAATTGGTTTCACTGTGAAAATAGCCATAATTAACAAATGACTGAATCCGTTTCGAATCAGGCAGGTTCTACACTTGAAGTTGCAGAATGTGTCGGTGACGATGTATTTTATTCTTATAGGAAAGTAGGCGATACGTGTTTTTCCGATTTGCAAAAAAAGGAAATTCCGAAGTTATGCGTATTTGAATTTTGTAATTGAAAAAAAAAACAATTTTCAATTAAAATCTTTATAATTTTTGAACTAACTGAAATATTTATCGTTTTCCTTGTGGTTTGATAGTGTATATTTTCTTCTTTTGAAATCCAGCGAAAAATATAAAGAAAATGTTCAAAATGTATAAAATGTCGGCGATTTTCATGCAAATATTGAAAGTAGATGTTCTCAAAATAAGCCCGCACTTTTATTTATTTCCAAGTTTTTGATGAATTTGCATTTTTGTAAGGAAGACGTCTTCTGTGTCGACAGATACGAAAAAATATTGAGATAAAAGTTTGAGCGTATAAAAAAGGTCTATGATAAGTATCTCTTGCTCTTTTGCGATATCTTGCACCGTTTCCTGGAAAAATTCTAAAATTATATTTCATGAGACAAAAAAGGTTCCTGGCCACAAAAGTTACTCAGCCCGCATAAAACTCACAAAAGGTCTTCCAGATGAAAGTAAAAATTCAGCAACTAAATTAGTAAAAAATATAAGTGTGGGTTTTTTGAGAAAATTTTATTTTTAATCAGGGCTATCAAATTAAAAAAGAAAACGATGGATATCTCAATTATGATAATAGTTATAGAGGTTGCAAGAAAAGGATGAGGGTTTTTTGAAAAACAATGCACCCAATTCAAATACGCATAAGTTCTTTCAATATTTATTAGTTTCTAATTGTTTAAAAAATATCTTCTTAGATATACTTCAGAAAATATATTAGATTTCTCGACAAATTAAGTAGCTTCAATGCTATAACTTAAAAACTTAATAAATTAAAAAGTGTAAGAATTATAAAAACGTTTATATTTGCTCATATTTCCTGCAAACGATTTACGAGAATTTTTTTGTACAAATAACGAGATTATTCAAATATTTTTTTTTTTTTTAATTTCCTGGTTTTCGAAAAAATTTCCACGATATCCGTAATCAGGGGACTTTTTTTGGCCGTTAAAAAAAACAGTTTACGATGTGACCTCTCAGTGTAATAAAAGTGCGATAACTCTTGAAGGTATTAACCGATTTTCTTCTATCTTTTTTATGTTCTCGTAATAATACAGAAAATTTAACGCAGCCTATTAAAATTTAATTTATCAGATAATATTTTACCAAATTTTCATTTTTCTCAATCAGCTGTAATTCTCGAAAATGGGAAGGTCGTGCGAAGCAAGGAACTGCTCCCGCACGACAGTCAGTCCAGTGTCTCCTTGGGTTCCAGTATTGTGAAAAAAATTGAGGGTCGCAACCTTGCTGCTCCCTAGAAAGTGCGAAAAAAGTTTGAGAAACGCTGTGATAGATAGACCACGCCTGGCAGAGAAATATATATATACATATAATACCAAAGCTTGTTTTCAGCAATGCAAGCGCTCGACCTCTCAGAAAAAATGAGGAGAGGTTAGCGATGTTGGCTTGGCTTACCTCATCTTATCTGGAAGTAGTGGTCAGAGTTAAATGCTCTGAATTTCTTCAATTCTCGATGTTCCTCGATGTCCATTAATTTATGAAGATATTAATGAATCGAGATAGGGATCATCGTGCGGTCCCTGACGTGCTGAACATCTATTTAATTTACATATATACGAGAACGACTGCGCATGTTTATTTAAAAATATTTTCAAGAATATAGTTTGTGGATTTGTTTTCAAAAATTAAAGTCATTATTCTGTATATAATTTTGTTTTAATTAGTCTAATAATTCTGTGTAGACATAATTCTTGAACATTTCATCCAGACGTTGTTCTTCCAAGAAAATACGTAACGATTGCCCAGATCGAACTCGAGAAAATGCCACCTATAATTGTCCATGAATAAATACATCTTTACGAACATCTACTCCAATTTTCTGAAAAGCTTGTCCTTGACTTTTATTTAGTGTCATCGCAAATGCTAATTTAAAATGGAATTTTCGCCGTCTGAAAGTGAAAGGATAAATATCTTCACAGTACAGTTTTAATACGATGTATGAATACAATATCTCCCGCCTTATCATCTGTAAAATCAAACATCGTAAAAGATTATTCGCAAGTTCTAATACTTGTAATCGCGTTCCATTGCATAGACCTTCATTGATACTAAGGTTTCGAGTTAGCATTATAACGCAATTATTTCTTAATTGTAATTTATAAGGTGGAATATTAGGAGGATTCTGGACGCTGGTATAAATCCGTTCGGTTGACTTGTCAAGTAATTCTACGACTCTACAATTGATTTCTTCAACATCAGCATTTCTCGCAGACAGTGCGGCTACCTTCGCCAGATCTTCATACCGACGATTACTAATTAATTCTTTGGATGTTGCTACTACCATGTCGTCAGTTCTTGGAGCTACACATTGTTCTGGAGCTATTCAATTATTATAATGTCATTTACAGTTCCATTGCCAACAGACAATAGATATTTTGGAAATTCTACTTCGCCTGGTAAAGTTCTCATATTTTCAGTTAATGAGAATACTGAAAAATGTTTCCATAATGCACTAAACTTGATAGATAAATTGACCAATTCACTTCGAGTTGCATTTACTTTGACTGTTAGTAATTGTCCAAAATCTCCGCCTAAAAGCATAATTCTTCCTCCAAATGGTAAGTCAATATTCATGAAATCACACAGAGTTCGATCAATTAGTTCCAAAGAATATTTTGGTGCCATTGGAGCCTCATCCCAAATGAAGATATCGACATTTATTAAATATTGTGCATCTTTCGATTGATTTTTGATGTTTGATACGGAATCAGAAAATAGTGGAACAGGCATGCCGAAAGTTTTATGTACAGTTTTCCCATGTGGAAGCGATATTGCTGCAATTCCTGTAAATGTCATTGTACAAATATTTTCTTCCTTACTTCTCAATAAATGATATAAAGTAGTGTAAATATATGTCTTGCCTGATCCACCTAGCCCATCTATATAGAAACACGAAGTAGAAGGTGTTCTTCCATTCTTCATGACAACTTTCAATACTATATCGATAATATCCTTTTGTTTTGTGTTTAATTTTTGATATTGTATTTGACCAGTTTCTTCATATTGTTGACGTAATATGTCATCATTATTTCCATCATCGATCGCAATATCAATTTCAGTTAATTGCGGCATCCTGGAAAAATTGCGAAGATCAGATCTTTCATGTGACACAAAAGTGTTTATTTGTAAATATGCTTTTCTAAGCGCTTCATCGAAAGTATAATTTCTCTGAAAATCTTGCGACAATGAATCCTTGAATTCCTCCCACAGTTTGCAAGGATTATTTGGGTGGCAGTAAATTAAAATACGTACAAATAAATGCAGTAATTGTCGCGGCATCATCCATACTTCACCTTCTATCATTGCACGAACCCACTCTGCATCGTCCTCAATAAACCCCAATGCTAAGCATACAGTATGAAAGGTTTCATGTATTTTACCATCAACCGTTCTAATATCTTTAAGACTTGTGGCTCCTTTGACTGTTATTAGTAACAATCGAAGATGAAAAGTTCCATTTGACTTGGACTAATTGAATACGTGCGTCCAATAACGTTGAATTGTGCTTTACGTATTTCCCATTTCGATGTACTCTCACCACGTGTCTTCTTGAATACGTAATGGCTGCCCTTATAGAGTCATCGTGTCCTTCATCATGAATAGTTACAGTATGCTGATTCAATAAATGTACTGGTAACCGCATAATAGAATGGCTTTTATCTTGCAATGATCTTCCAAATATTCTATCGCATGCTTCAACAGGACTGACGTACCGAGTTTCTATAAAATTGCGAACTTCGTCATGATGAATTGTACTTTCATTGCTTTCGGTAGCTACTACAGCAACAGCATCATGTCCTTTATAAATATATTTAAACAAATATTTTACAGATTTAATGCTGGGCATAGCTTCCACATTAATATGACAATTGAACAATTGTAATAATTGGTCATTATATGAAACAAAATATTGATTCTCAGTCGTGCCTCCATTAGGCCGATTGTAAACACCAGTATTTTTGCGACAGTAAGTTGGATAGCCATTTTCATCCATTGTTGTCTCTGCTTGGAATTTTTTCGGAAAGTTTCTTTAACATTCACCTTTTTCATCTTTGCACTAATCTCCACATGGACCATGGATCATGTTTTTCATGACAATATTAAGAAGTAGAACACTTTCATCTGGATGTGGAATTTCAGCAGAAATATATTTATCAACGATTTGAGGAGTAGTTATCTTATTATTTTGTTTTAACGTGACTAATGAATGAACATGAGGTTATCCGCGCTTCTGATATTCAACAACATATACTTATGCCAGTACTTCGCTGAATAATTTCTTTTTCACAATAGTATTATTGAGTTCATCTTTCTTGATTTTGAAAACGCGTGAAACAAAATCGGGTCTGTCTGATGCTGTTTGACCAAACAATGCATTGTCTTTTATTTCACGCCAGTTTCGATTGCACGTCATAGTTACGAACAGATCTGGCTTACCAAATTTCCTTACAATTGCTATTGCGTCTTGATAATGCTGTAACATATTACGTGGTGATCATGACTATTTTTCCCACATGGCTGTTCGTATCATTTGCTGTTCATTGTAAATGATCAATTAATCCTTGATAAGTATCAGCACGAATTTTTGTTTGATTCATTCTACAGAAATTCATGCTATCTTTTTCAATTTTAACATAATTATCGACAGCCCATTGATGGAATAATCGCCATCCCATCAGGATTACATTATTATCTCGAGTTGCCATTCTGTATTTAGTGTATGCAGCTCATGAGACTTGTTTATGGCTGTTCACACGGAGTATATTTTCATGCCAGCCTCTTGTACCATATGGATAAAAGAATGGGTAGATCCAAGGTTCAACGTTAGGGTCCATGGAACTCACATATTCAAGCTCTTTCGTACCTTTATTGTGTATGGTTATGTAAGATTCTGGAATATCACCGTCAGCAGTTGTTGAGAAAATCGCAATGACTTCATTCATTTTTTACAAATTGTATTCTCTACTATCCATTCCAGGTTTTAATTAAAATAATAATTGCATTTCAGGCTCAGCTTGTATATTATTGTTCATCATTGCTTGTTCTATTTCTTCATGCATCATCCGGTACGTTTGCTCGAATACATTACAGTTGCGAAGAGTATTATCTATGGCATCAACAATTTCTCTATTCAACGTAGAAATTTGGTTACATCTAATATCCGTAGCTTCATTTTGATCTACGATGAAGAGTTGGCCAAAAGAAGGACTTTCATTTGTATGAGGATATAAAGATGCATTAATTTGATAATAAATCTGACCATGTATTTTAAAGCAAAATGGTCCAGGACGTCTGTTATTGAAATGGACTAAATTAGCATTAAAAGACGCAAAGGCAAACGTATTATATAAAATGATATAATATTATAGCATCGTATACGTTCGTAAAAATGATTTGATTGTACGTGAGTACCATCAAATAAAGTCTTTATGATCGGTGGTTGATCAGGTAATGGTTCAAGAATGACTTCGCCATGACTACAACAATCATTGAAAGAATTTTGCTTATTAGCAACTTTTTCAGCTTTGAAGTGTTTTTCATTGCAATGTGTGCATAAAATATTCATTTCACCCGAGTAGTGTTCAACTACATCTGATATTTGGCGAATATTATTGTCCACTATATTACTTGTTGATCTAAATGAATCTGTTCGTATTTCATCTGTTTGTATCTTGCAGTTTGATCTGAATGAATCTGTTGGTATTTAATCTTTTTGTATCTTGCAATTGTTCCGTGATTGATTTAAATGAATCTGTCCGAATCTTATAATCTTTTCTATATTGAAAATGTTCTGTATTTTATCTAACTGAATCTGTTTGTATCTTAAAAATGTGCTGTGTTTATAAAATATTTCTATGTTTTAAATCTCAAAAAAATGCGTTGTATTTCATTAAGTTATGATAGAAAATATAATGTGACTATTGATGAACGTGAAACAAAGTTTGTTTATTGCAACATATTTCTTTAAATTAATATTATAACAGTCAAAATTTCAGTAGCAGTATAATAATAAGAAATTATTAATCGTTGACTAGATTCTTCAATCTCAATCTCTGTTATATTGACTTGAGTTGGTTCTTTCAAAACAGCTTCCCGCCTTGCCTGAAAAAAAATTATATTATTAATTCACTGAATACATTATTAATGAAAGAACATGAAAGATAAATCAATATAAGTTTTAGATGACATTTTTAAAAATTATTCTCAAAGTCAAACAATTCTCATTTTGAAAAATAAATTAAAAATATCAAATATGAAACGTTAAAAAGTTTTAAAAATAAAGCATATGCGATTGAACTTAAGAACTTTGTGGGACATTCCAAATTTAATAGAACGTTTTTAATTCAATAAGACATGAAATATTTAATTTTCAAATTTATATAACTGCTATAAAATCGTAATCATTTGATTAAAATGGAAAATCATTAAGGGAAGTTTTAGAAAAAGATTTAGTTTTATCTATTTTTATTTTTAAATTTGAAATTGTGCGGTTACCGCTACGAATTTCGGCATTTTAACTTCTCGCTTGACTGCACGCAGCAAAGTCTTTCTCAATAATTTAAAACAAAATATTTGTCTCTGAAAAAGTACACGTAAATTGTTTTATGTCTTGGCATCCCTTACTGATTTTTCACTTTAGTGATAAAAAGAATTATTTTTTATTAAAAAAACTAAGTGAAAAAGCAAAAATACAGAAAAGCCGCTTAAGTGCATAATTATCTAATAATTATTTTATATTATCCCTCATTTTATTTGTGTTATTCTTCCTTTAGAGTTTAGAATATCAACATGATTGTAGGAATCAAATTTGTATAATACCATTTTTTTAAATTTCGTCAAAAACGTCATCCTTGTTAAAAAAAAGTTCAAGTTCCCAATTTAAACTTTCAATGGTACCAGTAGGGATGGGAAGTGACCGAAGGTGACGCAAAACGACTCGTCACCTGACGTCTGAGTTTCTGATTTTAAAATCTGAATAAAAACTACTTCGTGGTAATTTAGCAATTTTCGAATAATGCAAAATCATATTGTACTCATGTTCCAAACATAACTATATATTATTAGTTATTAATATAACACAATAATGCAGCAATTTATTAATAATTACAGGATATATTAATAGATTGGTGAATTCATGAATAATTAATATTTAATTACAATTGCAATTGAATAAAAATATCTTCATATTGATATAAATATTGAACAATGCAAAAGTGAGTAACATTCAGAAATGTCAATGAAATTGAATAAATCTTACATATTGACCCATAATGATGGATGCCAGTCATAGGCGTGAATTATTAAGACATATAATTCTAAAAATAAATAAATTACAGGAATTAACTTCACAAAAATCTTGTTCTATTATTTCTGAAAAGAATTGTGCAGTTTTATTCAAGATCACGATTTATAATACAAAATATCGTCGAAATTTGTGGTTCAAGACAAAAAGATGGGATATATTTCTAAACTATTTCCTTTTTAAGACCTACATAAGGGGCCGTACAGTACTTGAATTACGCAACGGATTATAGGCCATTTCTGAGACCCCCTCCTTCCTGAAACAAACTGTAAGAACATATTTCTACACCCCCCCCCCCCCCCCCACTCTTTCCCTACGTAATTTTTTGTTTGCAAAAATGTTTTACTAATGTCTAATTTTTCATTGTCCTTCATCATTCATATTCAAATAGCAGCATTTTAATTTTTAAATGCTTTCAACCTAGAATCTTCTATGAACAGAAGAAAACAGTATTTCAGATTCAAATTTAAAAGTTTCAAATTTATTAATTTATTTTAAACGAAAAAATGTCTTTTCTACTATAAAAGATGGCTTTTTAACTAAATACTTGAATTTCTAACACAATCGTTGAATTTTCAACCTCAAAATATGAATCCCCAACAAAAAGTGTCATAGTTTATATTTTAATCAAAAAAAATGAAATTCATTTTTAAACAAAGTTTTTTAAAACCAAAAAGACGAATTTTCAAGAAATAAATATTTTTCACGAGAGGAAAAAAATGATACCCAAATTGTTGAACCTTAAAGCCAAAAGACGAATTTTCGGTACAAAAATGGAATTCACATACAAAAAATATGACTTCAGCAAAAAATTACTTTTCCACGAAACTGATGCATTTTTACCTAACAAAAATGAAATGTTAAACCAAGAAAATTATTTCTTTTGGTACCAAAAAGGATAACTTTCAACTAAAAAAGTTCAATGAAAAAAGACTTTTCCACTCAACAGTTTAATTCTTAACCAGAGACATCATCCGTCAATAAAATTTTTTTAACAATGTAGTTTAACTTTTACCCCAGTAGTTGCATTTTCAATTTGAAAATATTAATTTTCAACGAAAAAGTTAAACTGTCAATCCAAGAGATGAATTTTCAACGAAAAATGTATCACAAAGTGATTCAACCAAATCTTTCAAATGAAATAGTTGAATACTCAAGCAAAGGAGAATAATTTTTAACCGAAAAGTTGCATTTTCATTTAAAAATAAGAAATTTCTATTTAAGCTGGTGAATTTATAAATCAAAAAGATTAATTGAGAAAAAATAGTAGAATTTTATGTTAAAAAGAATTTTAGTTGACTTTTCATGATCAAAATATGAATTTTTAACCAAGAAGGATGACTTTTTAACAAAATGTTGAATTCTCTACCCAATGATTGCATCCCGTGTGAATCATGTTGAAGCCAGTACAGTTTTTTTCAAGCCTGTCTATTCACGCAATACTAGCCTGGCGCTACACTGGCGCTGTCTAGTCTTACTACGTGTTTGATTCAAACCTTCCTGCTGTCTAGTACCAGTCTTGGCGCTATCTAGGAGTTCTTTAGGAATTTGAATACATAAAAATAGTCCAGATTTTAGCTGGTTTCCAGGCAGAATCACGCTTTGGACTTGTGTTACGTCACAAGAAACGTAAAATACTTTCCTTTTTAATTAGGGACCGTACTTAAATTAGTTAACAGCTCAAAGGGGGGGAGGGGTCGAGAGATTCCGTTACGATTTGTTACGGAAGGGGGAGGGGGGTCTTTCATCCATGTACGTAATTCTTGGAAGTTCGGAAATGAAACAAATAACTCGCAGTAATTGTACAGAAAGTTAACTTTACATGCCAAAGAAACCTGGTGAGTGAGAAACGAACCTAGCCTAAAACAATCAAACTACCATCTCTGATCTCTGTGTTTGTCACGACTGTACGGGGAAGAACTCGGTTATTTGATGCACCAAGCACGTCCGAGCACGCTTTTCCGTTTTAAAATTTTATAAAACGCAAATAAAGCGGCTTTTTTATCACAATGCCGGCTGATATTGGCAATATTTACAAAAGACTATTCGGAGCGTATAAAAAAAGTCATCCCAAATTACCTCCGCAGCAGGCGCAGATGAAGCTGAATGAAATTTGGAAAAAATTAAAAGAGGAAAACAAGTCCAAATATGAGCTCGTTGCTGCTTCTGAAAATTTGATAAAAGATTACCTCTCTTCATCTGTATAAATGGAATCTCAAAATACACTTTGTTCTTAAAGGTGAGTAAACTAACCTCTTATTTTTATTTCGATCCCTAAATAAAAAATAAAAATTATGATGAATTATTGTAATTGTTATGAAGGTTAAAGTTATATAAAAGGTTTTATTTATTCCTTTATACTTTTACTTGTTACTCAGTTCAGGGTGGCCGTAGGTCAGGAAAAACCTGAAAATCAGGAAAAAGTCAGGGATTTGGAAAAAAAGTCTTACAAAAGTCAGGGAATTTCTATAGCTTTAAATAAACGTCAAGAAGAATAAATTTAAAAAAAAATTGTATCTAAGTTTAGAATTGTTTTATTCCATTTACAAAAGACAAGGGGTTAAAGCTTTTACAAGTTTAACATTCTGGTCTTCAAATATCATTATTCAGGGTTAAAAAAACTGAAATCTTTTTTGAATTAAAATTTAATTTTTTTTTTTTAAGTTTGCCCTTTTGATTTCAAAATTCTTCTGTTTTAATAGAAATGTCATCTTTCTTGGATAAAAATGCAACTCTTTGGTTGAAAATTAATCTTTTGCTTCCTCTTAGAGGAAGCTTTGTAATGTTAACATTTTTCAAAATTTTTAAATGCATTCAACTGAACCCTCCCTAATTTAAAAATGTCTAATACAATGTTCTAAGCAATTGTCCGGATGTGTGTGAGTGTGGATGTGTGGATGTGTGGATGTCACGCTTTTTTGTGAACACGATAACTAGAAAACGGTTGCAGATAAATTGATGAAATTTGGAGAGCTTATTTTCCTCACTAATATCTTGAAACTGACCGAAGGATTTCTGAAAATATTTATTGCATTTTTTTCTAGCACTGAATAATATTTTAAAAATCGGTTTTTTATAGTAAAACTTTTTTCATTCGCATAATTCAAAGTTGATGCAAGAATATAAAAGACTCCTTAGTTCGGGACGAATCGATTGACCTATAATATTAATACATTTTATTGAAGAGTACGGAAGTTATGGTAATTTATATATTTTGAAAATCGGTTTTTTATAGTAAAACTTTTTTCACTAGCATAATTCAGCGTTGATGCAAGGATATAAAAGATTCCTTGGTTCGAAACGAATCGATTGACCTATAATAATAATGCATTTTATCCAAGAGTACGGAAGTTATGGTAATTTATATATTTTGAAAATCGGTTTTTTATAGTAAAACTTTTTTTCATTAACATAATTTAAAGTAGATGCAAAAACAGAAAAGGTGTGTTGATCAGAGACGAATCGATTGACCTATAATATTAATACATTTGATTGAAGAGTATGGAAATTGTGAAATTGCATAATATTTGAAAACACGGTTTTTCATAGTAAAACTTTTTACAGTAACATAATCCAAAATTGATGCAAGAACGGAAAAAATCTCTTGATTCGAGGCAAATCGATTCATCTATAATAATAATAATACACTTGATTGAAGATTAGGGAAGTTCTGCTCATTCATAATATCTGAATCATCAGCTTCAAACAGAAAAACTTTTTCATCGACATAATTTAAAGTTGATGCATGAATAGAAAAGACTTTTTGATCATAAATTTTCAAATAGAGTAATATTATGACAATTTTTGTGAAGAAATCATAAAGCTGGGAAAGGGATAGGGTGTGACAGAACTTTTCCTTTCCCTTTTCCAGCTCAAAAATTTATTATTTCGAACGCAAGATTTGATTTTTCTGATTTGTCTTTGTATTTCAAACATTTTTTGTATTATTTTGTAATTTTTCATTTTTGGTCAATTTCTATTTTTAAATTGAGCAAAATGAAGACTTTGGTTTGTCTATTATTGAAAAAAATACCTAATGCTTCCTCTATGAGGAAGCAAATACATTTGCTAACGGGAAGCAAAGTGCTCGTGAAATGAGCACCATATAATTATAAATACAAACAAAGTGGAAACACTCGAAATGAAATTCACAGCTAGTTTGCTACAGGATTCAACTATTTTATTTTGAAATTTTATTTTAATAACTTTATTAATCAATCCCTTTTTTTTTGAAGATTCATATTTTTAGTTGAAAATTCATTTCTTTAGTGGCAAGTTGAACTATTTTGTTAAAAATTGATATTTTTCAATTGAAAATTTAACTCCTAGGTTAAAAGTTCAACTAATTTGTGATGGATTTTTTTCTTTGATTGAATGATGAAAATTTAAATATTTTGTTGAAAGTTAAACTGTTATTTGAAAGTTTTTTTCAGTTTACATTTAATTTTTTAAACTGAAGATGCAACTTTTTCATTTATTTTTTAATTGATCTTTCAACGTTAAAAAGTATCCTTTTTATAGAAAATATAATATTCTTGGTTTGAAATTGCATCTTGTTTGGGTAATGATGAAATATTTCCATTTAAAATCAATTTTTTTGTTGAAAATTCATATTTTTTGGTTAAAAATTCAATTTTGGTACATAATATTCGTCTTTTGGCTTGAAGGTTCAACAATTTTTGGCCACCCTGTCTAATGTTCCGGTTAAGTATATGTCCTTTGATTTTTTTAAATGTGTTTTATATGTACTACGGAAATCCAGTTCTGTTTCATCTTGCTCGATAGGAGAAGCTTCAAAGTCCAAGATCGTTTCTGCGAATTGTGACGATGAAGCCATCTCAAAAGATACTGGTAAAAAATGACACATGATAAATAAAAAATTAAAATGATACTAAGAGTTTCATAAATATCAATTCGAATTATCTCAGGTGACGAAAAAGAGAAACAGGTGCTGTTAAGTGCTGATGAAAATCATGGTGAAGAACTTCAAAGTTCGTCTAAGAATTTGACGACTCCAAAATTTTCAACGCCAGCTCAGAATACTCTAAAATCAAAGATCCAAAATCTAGAAGGTTTGCTTAATTTTGAGGCACAAAAGCGCGACGCAGGTTTTGGAGAGACGGCGAATCGACAACGTATAAAAAAGCTGAAACTTTATCTTGAGGATCAAAAATTAAAACTGCAAATTCTGAAGCAAAATGCAGAAGGACAGCGAAGCTTTAGAAAGGAACGATGCACTCGTTTGAAGGAAATGTGTAGTGAGGACGAGAATGCAGTGTACAAGCTAAAAATTAGAGGCAAGCCAGGACGTCCCAGAGTGGAGACCAATCAGCCTGAACTTCTGAAAGCAATTGCAGATATAGCTTCTCACGGGGCTTCTGCGGATATTCGACGCCGTTTCGAAACGATCCGCGTATGTAAAACTCTGGATCAATTGCGAGAACAACTATTGGAAGTGGGATTTAGCTTGTCGCGTACTGTCACTTATTTTCGTCTGTTGCCTAGAAACTCTCAGTCTTTTGAAGGAAAGCGGCACGGTCGATCAAAACTTTTGCATGGCCACGATAAGGAGTTTGGAGACTTTGGGTTCAATTCTTGGCCCCGATCAGGTACCTACTACTAGGTGGGGTGAAAAGTAACCTCCTTGACCGCCAGAATGCGCTGCTACTGCAAAAAAGTTTATGATACCTTGTAGCCCGTTCATATTCAGACAGACATATTCAATTTCAGTGCGATACTGGCCTTAGTTTGGTTTTGACAGCTGATTGTTGTTGAAGTGTTTCCCATCATGTTGAGTATGGACAAAAACGATTTTCGCTCTCTCGTAAAATATTATTTTTTGAGAGGCAAAACGGCGAAGGAAACAAAAGAAAAGTTGGATAAATATTATGGGGCTAATGCTCCGTCAGATTACACCGTCAAATATTGGTTTCGAGAGTTTCGTGGTGGCCGCAAGTCCACTGTACCGATGAAGTCCGCAGTGGCAGGCCCTCCGATGCGGTTACAGAGGACAATGTCAAAAAAATACATGAAATGGTGTTGGCTAACCGGAAAGTAAAGGTACGTGAGCTAGCAGACGCTACAAAGATTAGCGATTGAAGGGCGAAATCGCTGCAAAACGGCCTCACATGAAGCGAAAAAAAATTTTGTTTTTGCAAGACAATGCGCCGGTGCACAAGAGCATCGCAACCACGGCTAAAATAAATGATTTAGGGCTCCAATTGCTTCCGCATCCACCGTACTCGCCCGATTTAGCTCCCTCAGACTATTATCTCTTCCCAAACCTCAAAAGATGGCTCATCAATAAAAAATTCAGCTCACGCGAGGAAATCATCGACGCCGCGGAGGAGTATTTTGCAGACCTTTCGGAAAATTACTTTTGAGACGGGATCAAGAAGTTGGAAAATCGCTGGAATAAGTGTATCGAGCTAAAAGGGGACTACATTGAATAAAATAAAGAAACATTTAAAAAAAAAATGTCATTCCCAAGGAGGTTACTTTTCACCCCACCTAGTATATGTTTAATGGACTCACAAATATTACTGCATATTTGTATAATTGCATTTTTATCTTAAAACACGTGTTATTATTTTTCAAAAGGTTGCACTTGTAGTACCGAGTGAGACTACCGGACCATGACTGGGTCGTCGCTGGTGGACACAAGTTAATACCGTCTGTTTATGCTGGAATAAAAATCAGAGAAGATGGCCAAGGAGACGTAAAAGATGTTTTTACAACACTATCATGAAAATGGCGTGTTTTCGTACTTATGATCTGTGTGTAATGTGGCGCATTTCGAACGATGCGAATAAAGAACGTACGAAATGAGGAATGCTTACGAAAAGGCCTCTTTTCGTAAGCATTCCACATTTTCACAATAAGTGAAAGGAAGATAGTTAGATAAAGATGGAAATAGGTCGATGTTTTCAGCGACAACTGTAGCGCGGTATACATTTAACTTGATTCTAAATTCCTTCTTTTTATATGAGAAAATTTGTTAGTTAAACTTATTTAATATAATTTCATCGTAATCTTATCATAATTTTAACTTATGATTTGGTTTGTTTTTCAATCGGGGGGCTTGGCCCCCCGAACCCCCCAGCAGGGGCTTCGCCCCCTGCACCCCCACCAGGGCTGCGCCCTGGACCTCCCCCCCCCAACTTCGATCAGGTAGCGTTTTTTTCACGATTTTCATGATCTTGTTGTAAAAAGTTTCGTGCATGTCTCGTGGTAGGTCCTTTTCTTGACTCGTGCAGTGTTTTGAGACTGGTCTTCGGTTCGGGCACCTTCGGTGCCCTCACCTACGACTCGTCCTAAAAACACTGCACTTGCCACGAAAAGGCCATCGCCTACCACTTGTAATGCAATATACTATTTGTACACAGGGCCAACATATATCGCCGTAAGAAGTGGGAAGCACAGCTCCTCAACTGCTTCGACACACGCTATCGATCTCCAACGACTTCTAGAGCTTCAAAGTTTCGAGTCTATCATGAAAAATAGCAAAGGACTGCCAAAGCCTGTCTGTATGTTGACAGTAGATGGCGGACCAGACGAAAATCGTAGGTATGATTGTAGTACTTGACTGTAATAAAAAGCTCATGATGAAGAAACAGATCTTCATCATTGAACGTCAATCTCTATGCTTATCTAATATCAACAAATTTCAGATACGAGAAAGTTATCACTCACGGGATCAAGCATTTTAAAGACTTAAATTTGGAAGCTCTTTTTATATTCACTAATTCACCGGGGCGAAGTGCCTTCAATCGTGTGGAACGAAGGATGGCTCCACTGAGCAGAGATCTTTCTGGCCTTGTTATTCCTCACGATCACTTCGGAACGCATTTAGATGACCTGGGTATGACTATTAATGA
Organism: Andricus quercusramuli; assembly: GCA_932178445.1. Taxonomy (NCBI): domain Eukaryota; kingdom Metazoa; phylum Arthropoda; class Insecta; order Hymenoptera; family Cynipidae; genus Andricus; species Andricus quercusramuli. The sequence continues at coordinate 64,589 of CAKNXH010056254.1, forward strand.
AGATCTAGAAAAACAGAATTTTGAATACGCAGGAAGCGTTCTATGTGAGATATGGAGTCAAATGGTAATTGACGGACATTCGGTGACTGCGTAATATATCGCTCGATCAGCTGAATTGATGCAAATCCCAGAATTTCCCAGTTCTGATTGGTACTACCGGCATATTTTTGAGAGTCAGTATTGCTTTCAGGTATGAAAATGTATAATAACTTCTCTATTTACAAATAAAGATCGACAATTCAACGAGCACAAATAACATACATGCATAAAGACTGAAATAAATATTTTTCTTCACAGATTGAAGCAAACTCCATCAGGTTTGATGATACCACCACCTGAAAATCAGGCTGAAGCGAAATTCGCTCCTCCTCTGTTGCGTTTAGCATTAAATATGAAGCCAGAACGAGGACAATTTCCAGTATTGATGTATGATTTTTACTGCCCCTCAATCCAGAAAGATCTTACTAGCAGAGTGTGTAAATTCTGTGGCTTTTACACGTCATCCAAGAAAGGAGCTTTAAAGCATCGAAAGACCAAGCTCCCTTGCGGGGAACCGCTCGAAACTTCAAGAATTCGACCTCGCCACATAATTGCCAAACGGGAAAAAGAAGTCCTGTGCCTCTTTGAAGGTCCATTCACTGAGGAAGTGGAATGGATTGATACTGAAAGTCTCGAAGACGATAGCGAAAAAATTGGAGAGCAGTCAACGTTGAACCACGAAGGTTCAGTGCCAATCATTTCGTCCTTGAACGATTGGTTACATAACACATGGACAGAAGACACGGATGGAGCAGACATACCAATTTAATTTACTAAAAGATATACCGGTATCATTCGGTATAGGAAGATTTTTCAGGAAAAACAGATTAACCGTTTTTGTTCCCAGGTCTATATACATCTTCTGTAAGTATTTATTATATATTTATAAATATTCATATGTAGAAGTCTTTACCTGCACAGCATGTATTATCTTAAATACTAAAAATTTCCATTAATTTCAAGTCACATACCTTATTATTTCGCGAAACCAAAAATTACGTACAACATGGGAGGGGGGAGGGGTAACAATATTTTTTACGGTTTGTTACAGGGGGGGGGGCGGTCTTAGAGAGGGCCTGAAATGCGTTACGTAATTTAAGTACGGCCCCTTAGGTTCCTCGTTTTACTTGAGATCGAAGATCTCGCACAGGGAAAAGAGGAAAGAGTAGCCAAAACATAAATATGGATTTCTTTGAAAAATTTATTATAAATACTTAATATTGAAATGTATTGCTTATTAAGGAATTAGCACATAAAACTGAAGGAAGACTTGTCGACTCTCTAATCCTTGACCAGGACCTTTAAAATAAAGGAGACACATATATTATAGCCCAAAGGAGTTAGATAATGAAATTAGAGTCATTGAAATTAGGACTTACGGGTTATTGATTCGATTGAAGCAGGGATGTCCAACGCGAGAGCAAAAGAGTCAAAATCTGTCAGTTTGTGATCCCCTCTCTTACCACCTTCGTTGGGATCATGTAGCGAGCGCGGTGTGCAGAGAGGTCGAGTCTCCTCGGCTGCTGGGCAGACGAAGCCGAACGGCCCCGAAAGACGCCGAAAGTGAACAGCTGCGTTAACATTGCGTGCTCAAGGCGCGAGTATAACGAAACGAGAAGAGGAGAACTCTCGGTAAGGCGCTCGGAGAAGGAGAAGAAACGGGAGGAAAGGAGAAGCCTCAGAACCTCGCGTTGGCCATCCCTGGATTGAAGAATCAAATGAAATCTAGTTGACCTCCGTGTAGTGGTGTGGAAGAAGGGGTTGTGCACCTTGATGTGAATGATGTTGATGAAGCCAATAGGGGGTCCAATTCAGGATCGAAGTATTCCAGGATGGGAAATCCCAGATTCGGGCTTCCCAGTGCACAACACTTGTCACAAGGGCGCACACACTAACACGCGAGGGATACCGGTTTGAGACACTAGACACTGGAAGTCGAATCGGAGAAAACCGTAGGAAATAGAGAAGAGTTGAACGGAACTATAACTTCTAATTTCTGTCTGACCCATGTTGGTCCATTGAGTTTTTGTAGGGCCTATGGCGACGTTCCTGCATGCTGCGACGATTCTGTATACGCATTCGCCACGAATATATATGGATATACTATATGGCTTGTGATGTTTTCAGTATATCTATAGCTATGTCCTCCAGTTGCCACGTGCTTTCGGGCTCTATACTCTATGCGTCTATGGCTAGACAGTGTACGCTACGAATTACAATGTTCTTACTATAGTCTATACTCTATACCTCTGCTCTCGTGCTGGACATATATATAGCTATATCCTACAGTGTACAACGTGCTGACTATATATATATATATTTATAGTTAAAAGTTTGTCATAAGGACAACCGCAGGATTTTGCCGGGAGCGGGTGCTAATCTGAAAAAATTGCACCCGCTCCCAGCGAAATCGCGGTAAAATTTCAGCTGTAACCACGTCTCACGACCGTGAGATGGGTGGTTACAGTCTGCGCGAATTCAATACGGTGATCCGGCGAAAGTCTCGTGCACCCTGAGGACACGGAGCGACCCAAGGACGACCGCCTTCTGCATTCTCCCTGCAAGTGCCTCAGCATTTTGTTGACACGCAGGGATGCTTTTCAGGCTATTAACAAGTGAAACCTTGGCACCTCCAAGAGCGCCAATGATCAGGACGATTAGCTTAACAGAATATTCCGGGTATAACCGTCGCAACTCCCTCATAAGGTCTTTATACCTTTCTTTCTTTTCTTTCTCCTTCGCTGTGACGTTTTTGTCCGCTGGTCCCGAAAATTCGATAACGAACATGTTTCGTTTCTCGAAGTCAAGAAGAACCATGTCAGGCCTCGAGTGCGCAACAGAAACAATTGTCGAGAATATGAAGGTCCAATATATGCGGCACTTCTCATTCTCGAGAATTGACTCTATTTCTCTAGGGGCGTTCAGCGGAGAGGTATTTGGGCTAATGCCGTAAGAGTGACAGAGATGGTAATAAAGCACTCTCAGTGCCGCATTGTGCCTTTGGATGTAGGTTGTTCCCGCATGAGCTGGACAACTAGATAGTATGTGTCCTAGATGCTCGGGGTTTTCATGACACGCTCTGCAGCTATCATCGGGAATATCTTGGCTCAAAATGTGGCGACGGTATGCTAGAGTGGAAATGATACCATCTTGACATGCCAAAATGAAGCCCTCTATGCCCGACTTCAATCCGGGTGATCTAAGGAAAGCAAACGTCAGCTCATACGACATCGACTGATCTTCCACATTTCTGTGGAAGATGCCGTGCATCTTCTTGTCGAGGAGCTCTTCGCGGAAGTTTTTCTCCTGTGCTTTCTTAATCCGGGCCTTCAGGAGTGAGTATTTAAGATGGATAAGATTTGATGCATTTCGCTCACCCCTGATATTGAAGTCAAGGCCGAGTGTTTCAGCAGCCTCTTCTGCTGCTTTGTAAAGAAATGCCCCTTTGCCTACTTCTTCGTGTTTTCTGACCATTTTAAGAAGAGGATCTTGTCCGTTTGCGACAATATGTGCTGTACCCAGAATAATCCTCTTGTGAAGACATTCAAGATTCAGTATTCCACGACCACCTTGACGGCGTGAGATGTAAAGTCGTGGAACAGAAGACTTAAGGTGCATGCTTTTGTTCATGTGCATAACCTTTCGGGACCCGATGTCGAGGAATCTGAGCTCGTCCTTCGTCCATGGAACTACTCCAAATGAATAGAGTACTACTGGGACGGCAAGCATGTTCGTTGCAGATACTTTGTTCCTCGCCGACAGTTCGGAAGACCATATCTGTCGGAGGAGACGTTTGTATCTGCATCGGAGAGTATCTTTTATAGATGTTACGTCCTGAATGCGGCTTTGTGGCACGCCCAGGTATGTATAGGTCTCTCCAGCGCAAAGGTGTCGTATAGCGCTTCTGTCAACGAGTTCAGGATCTTCGAGGATGCCGTTAAGTTTTCCTTTCTTCAAATTAACCTTGGCGCATTTCTCTAACCCGAACTCCATTCCAATCTCTTGAGTGTACTCTGTGACAATTTTTAGAGCTAGATGTAGTTTCTCTTGATTTCTAGCATAGAGCTTAAGATCATCCATGTAAAATACATGAGTTACCTTATGCTTTCGATTTCCAGGTTTGCCACAGAGGTACCCTTCGGAATGGCGAAGTGCGAGAGATAGTGGCAATAATTTGAGGCAAAAGAGGAGAGGGCTCATGGTGTCGCCCTGAAAAACACCTCTCTGAAAGGTGATATTGTTAGTGATCACACGATATTTTCCAGATAAGATGGTAAATCTGCTTTTCCAAAGCGGCATTAATCTCTCTATGCATCTCACGATGTGCGGATGAACCTTCAAGCTTTCCAACAGACAGATGATAAGTCTATGGGAGGTTGATTCAAAAGCTTTTCGGTAATATATATATATATATATATATATATTCCCTTGGAATAGAACCGAAGGGCTTATGACAAAGCCACCGAACGCGTCCTCGGGTTGCGGATAGAGGGTCCCCGTACCAAGGGTTTCTGCTGAATATGGGTACAATAATTAATAAGCAGTCGCGGACAATTGTTCAGGGATGGTCCCGAAGGAATAACCCCTAAGCGAAGGTGTGCGAACCGTGCCGAAAGCTGCATGGCACCTGGGTGAGGTGTCTTTAACGGTGACCCTGGGATATCGGGCGATGTCTCAGAGTAATAGCCTTATCCTTGCACGCGGGGCTCTACAAGGATGGACGAACCCTTTCCCTAGCTGCTCGTGGGAACAACAATGAAACCAAAAAACCACCAAAATGTTGTAGATGCGGTTCAAAACGATCGAACGCGCAGAGCACCCGACAATGGATCGGCAAACAATGCCGATCATCCTAGAGTTCGGGGTGCTGAAAATAATTTAGATGGAAACACAACGACGAACCGGCGAAACGCCCACATTGAGTGGACGGATCAACTTAAGAATGATGTGTTAGACTGCTACGATGCCAGTATTATCCCTGTTCGTGGAGGCTTTATGGCGCGTATGCATACTCTGTGGTGCCAGAAACACCCATAGCTTCAACACGTTTCGCATCAGTCTTTGCGAAATCAAGCCGACTACCTCCGCAAAAATGGATATGTACGCGGAGCGCTTCCTCAACCGCTGCTTGAACAAGCTGCAGACGAAGATGAAACGACATTAAGACCAACCGCAGAAAGTAGGCACCTTCTTGAAGATGATGGCAATTTCAGTACAAGGAGGAACATCAACATGCAAGTTCCTCTTAAGCCCCAAGATCTGGCTGAAATGGATGCCTCCCTTTGTGGAGATATCTCGCAAGAGTCTACCTCTGGACCATCAATTGCTCAGTTTATGGTGCTGCGAGAGCTTTGGCTGATTCAAATCGAAGGCTCAAACCGACGATGGATCAAAAGACAAGAAGACGCTTGCATCAACTGAACAAGAAAATTGGATGGGCAAGACAGAATGCGTCCCGTGTTCAATGTGTGATTGACTACATAACATCTGGTAGACCGTTCACGGAAAGGGTTCGAAAGTTCGCCCAAGAACTAAGGACCTTGAATCACACACTAAACAAGTCAAAGCTGCTGACAATCAAGCAACATATTGTTGACAAAATAAGGCTGTTATCTGACGCAAGGAGGAGGATACAGAAGAGGGAGAGATGGATCAGAGAGAATCAACAGTTTCTCGCTGACCCATCGCGCCTCTTCAGTGATCCCCCTGTTTTTGTAAAAAATCCTCCCAAGCCCAAGGAGGTAGAGACTTTTTGGAGAGAGGTGTACAAGATCCCGAAAACACTAGAGTTGAAGGAAGATACTGACAATATCATCCGCTTCAAGGAGTTTTGCGACAGCCTCATAAAATCTGAGGAGGAGTGCCCATCAGTCACTGCCGAAGAGGTGAAAAAAGCACTTAGAGGCACGAAGAACTTTTCCGGTGCTGGACCAGATTGTATCAAGAACTTTTGGTGGAAGAAGTTTACTTCTACACACCAACATTTGGCCCGCATATTCACCTCATATTTAAAGTCGGAGATGCCCATTCCGCAGTGGCTAGTGTTAGGACGCACTATACTCCTACCGAAAAAAGGCGACTTGTCCAAACCAGAGAATTACAGGCCAATAACTTGTTTGAACACACTGTATAAGATTTTTACAGCTATCCTAAACAACAGGATTGTTCGACGAATTGAGCCTGTATGGCGAGAGATGTACGAACAACGTGGCTCGAAAAAAGGTGTAACAGGCTGTCGAGAGAACCTGCTGATTGACAGGTGTGTCTGTAAAGACGCTACAGTCCATCAGCGCGTCCTGTCAATGGCCTGGATTGACTACCGGAAAGCTTTTGATTCAACCTCTCATAGACTTATCATCTGTCTGTTGGAAAGCTTGAAGGTACATCCACACATAGTGAGATGCATAGAGAGATTGATGCCTCTTTGGAAAACTAGATTTACCATCTCATCTAGGAATTATCGTCTGACGACGAACAACGTCACCTTCCAGAGGGGCGTCTTTCAAGGGGATAGTATGAGCCCTTTGCTTTTTTGCATCACACTTTTGCCTCTATCTCTTGCACTACGAAATTCTCCTGGATACCTCTGTGGCGACACTAATCAGCGTGAGCATAAGGTCACTCATGTATTCTATATGGATGACCTGAAGATCTATGCCGCTGGTAAAAGCAAACTTCAAACTGCTTTAAATATCGTCAAGAACTACACAGGAGAGATTGGGATGGACTTTGGTTTGGACAAGTGTGCCAAAATTCATTTGAAGAAAGGAAAGATTACTGGCGTTCCCAAGGACCCTGAGCTTGTGGATA
>CAKNXH010056255.1:0-11831 GCA_932178445.1 Andricus quercusramuli
TTTTTTTTTTTAATGTTGGTTCTAAGAAAAGAGAAGATTTGCAGCTGTTATATATAATAGCAGATTTTAATATGCGTAATCAATACATCATTCAGCATTTTTAGTATTATTTAATTAAATTTATATATCACTAAATGTTGATTTAAGAGTTCTAGAAAGTAGATGTTCTTGTTATCACTAGATCATTGTATTATTTTTTAATGTTTGATTCATAGTATTCTGGCATAAGATTTTAATATTGTTGAATTTATTCTATCACTCATGGTACTTTATTTCAATGTTCCAAGTGAGTAAGTTGAATATTTTCAGCAGATTACTCTATTATGCGAAATATGACTTCAACGTTTCTTGCAGTTCATTATAATACTTATATGTTCTTCGTCCGAAAATAGTTGAATCAATATTATTAAAAATTATTACTGGGGGCTACTAGGTATTAATTGCTAATAGTTTATGTGACATCTGAGCCTTATCAATATGAGATTCTAAAATGTCTCACTGTGATCCACTGGATGTAATAAGATCTCTTGAGAATCTGTTGGTACACTGAGAAACTTTAGGTTAGAAAAATTACTAAAACGGATAGCAAATGGGGGCAAAATGCTTAAATTTTGACATTATAATACATAAATAATAAGTTATACTATTTTTATAAGAAGATTTCCTATTTGGTAATAGCAATCCTTACTATTCTCTGTAGTAAAATCCGATGTAGGAAAAATTAGTAGAGAAATTTCTAAATTGTACAAAAAAAATAAAAGTAATAAGTATTTTAAATAACATAATATACTAAAGAATGTAGAAGAAATTACTATTGTCTGTAGGAACACGATGTGAATTATGGACATTTCCTACTTTTTGTAACAAAGGTTAATACCAATTATTAAATTTGGTCCTAAATATTACTAACTGATTTAGCAGAAAGTATCGAGCCTTGGACCGAGCGCGGCCGAGTGCATCTGACGTTTGTCGATCGCCGATCATATTTTTAGGTTGCGAAAATGACATCTAATTTACGTTTCAATGCAAAATCCGCAAAAAAACATAATTTAAACAAAAATATTTACTTATTTTAATTACATTAAAAATTTTGTTGTTTAAAATTATAAAAATATCATGAATATTAATCAATTAAGGATTAAATGAATTAGAACCAATAAACTTTCTATCATTTAGGTCATATGGAAGTTTTCATTCTGAGTCCAACAATGTCTTATAGGTAGATGGATCATCGCCCGACTGCTGTCCCGGAGACGCGTGTTCGATTCCCGCCAGCCTTCGTTTTCTTCTAACCCGATTTTTCTGTTTCAGCTTTATAATATAAAATACTATCTTTTAAGAATATATACATATATGTAATTTCTAATGTTGTCAATTCTTAATTTAAATAAATGTGAATTATGCGTTAAATGTAGAACATGTGTGTAGGTAGGCTTGTGTGAAAGTTAGCAACACGTATTTATTTTTTTTACTATTCCCACTGTAGCAGATTTTGCTAACCAGTTAGTAATTCGGTGCGCACGGTCCCTGCGCATCATTTTACTACAGCACTTTGTAAATACTGTTATCTTCTACAGATATTAATCCAACAAATTTACTATTTTCTCCTACCAAAATTAGTAAATAGTGCAGACTTGCAGTTTTACTACAGAGGTTAATAAATACTTCAAATGTCTTTTACAATAAATGCAATTGTTTTAACTTTTATTCCAATATATTTTATAATTCTTTAAGTAGCTACGAGTTACCATTGAGGTTAGTAAATATTATTAAAATTTGCTTTTTGCCTCTCATTGCAAAGTTCAGATAGTGAAATCTAGTGTGATTTTTAACAAGAAATACAAACAAGGGTTTCTCAGTGTATTTTTCAAGTTTCATGCAAATTTTTATATGGTTTGATTAATTTTGCAGAGGCATGCTGTGAGATTTATGATTGTTTTTTGAGTCGCTCAATCACAAAGCCTTCTGAAATCTTGCAAATGTTACAAAATTATTTTCTTTAGAATTACATTTTTTTAAATGCATAGCTCTCTCTCTCCCTCTCAAACTTTTCTCTCTCTCTCTCTAGCCTACACACATGTACTTCATACCTTGCTGTCACATTATGATTAATTGATTTTTCAGAATATAAAAATTAATGTAGTCTATAGCTTATAAGTCAATTACATCACATGGTTCTCTCTTGCACATGCTTCACTCACCCCATTATGCTTGAACCATTGAGATGATGTAATAAATGTTAGTTTGAAAAGAAAAACTTCGTTTCTGTTGTAATGTAGTCAACATTTACATTCTTATAATATTCACCTAACTCATCCAAATTGATATAATAGCTCTCGTTCCAGCACTTATTTTGATGCTTCTTTGTCTTGGCTGGTTTCATACTCTTCTATGGTATGTTCATCATTTTTATTTTTACGTGTGCTACAATAAGAGTAAAATATTTTTTTTAAATGAGTTTCTTCTCCTTCTTTATCTTTCGTGAAAAGCAATACGTGCACTTGTAGTCATAAAACAGAATTTTCCACTATACATATACGTATTAGCATCTCTGCTATTAATCTTCCTCCCATATCCTCAACATTTTTAAATATGCGTGTTATTTCATTGATCAAACAATTTTCATTAAGAACCATTATCGAACGAACCACCGTTCTCTTACAAAAAATACTTTAATTCAACTGTCTTTCAGTAGCGCCAATTGAGCGAGCTCTTCCGAAAAACTGAACACGTATTAAATAATTATGCATTATTATATATCCTCAGATTATTATTATTGAACTACGTGTAGAATATTTTTTGAAACTTTTACTAGAGACGTGTGGAAAAGTTTTTTTAGACAAATTGGACTCCTTAGCCCTCTGAGCCCTCTGGTACTAGATCTCTTGCATCTAAATACATAGATTTGACTCAGTATCAATGTTGGTAAGGTAGGAATTCAGGATGACATCATCAAAAATTTAGCACGGAAACTTAGCACGGACATGAACCACTTTAACTGTAAAGTGTTCTCTAATAATATATTTGTCACTTTAGTCTAAAGTTCCAGAAGTTTTCTAGAATGTAGAATGTTCTTCATGAGTTAAATGTGTACTGAATAAATAAAGACAGGAATTTTTAGTTAAAAGTATCATCTATAAGGAAGCAATAAATCAAATTTACGTAGACAAAACAGGATGTCATGCATAGCCCTCCATATCAAATTTCACCTGTACACCTGTATCTTTTGCATGTTAAATGAATGTTTATCTATAAGGAGGCAATAAGTCATCTTTATTTTTCTCATAACTATATGATTCAGTAGAAAAAATCAGGATAAAGCAAAATATAACCTTGAAAGTATTTACACGAAATGTTAAATTGAGATAAAAAATAACCTTGAAACTGTTTACATGAATTCGATTCTTATAATTGCGCAATATTATTCCATGATGTCATCAGGACACTCCGAGAATGTTCTAGAAGCTTTTAGCATGAATAGAATACATACATATCCAGAGTCCATCTTGTAAAAGTGGCTCAAAAGGGAGATTCAGAGTCAACCTTATAATGCGTAACCAGACTCCATCTTACTTTTTGGTTCAGGACCCAGCCTTACTCATCTACTAATACAGTAGCTTTAGTGGGTGATTGAAATTTGAAATATTTCGTTATATTTATATTATATTTACTTGTTCAGAAATGTGGTAATTGTCCGAACAGGGCCCAGGCTTGGCAAAACTAGGCTCTAGCCTGGTAATCTAGCCTTGCCAAACTCGAATGAAACGCCAAATCTGGCTTGGACCCAGTTATATTGCCAGGCTTGATCATCCAGCTTGACCCAAGCTTGAACCTCGTTTACTATCGATTCCTAGCCATTTTTTATTTTCTCAATTAAAAGTCGAAATTAAGCAGAAATATTTTATATTTAAAGTTAAAGTTAACAAATGAACATCATTACATGAATTAACAACACATTTACACTTTATAATGCGACAAAAAAGTTTTCTCCGTTTGAGCTTAGAAGTCACGTGCAGTCTTGACATGAAAAATTTTTTTTTAAATTAATATAAGTACTTACTTGCACTTTCACCGCGTAAATATGGGTTAGTACCGATTGCACCATGCCTTCCGACTCTATTTTAGACATTTTTATACAATTATTTAAACTGTGCATTATAATTCTGTTTCAATAATAAATTATTGCCAATATAAACGAACAAACATTTTAGCTTTTTTCTGGTTTACAAAGTCATCAGTAAAAAGTTTCAATCATATGAACGTTCAGAACTTCAAGCACATGTAAAAGTCGTTTCTCAAAATTGCATAGTATGGCATCATATAATGCAACATTGTTCTATAAAGTTCTACAGTATAATCGATACACCTAGAAACACGTAAACTTCGTTTCTCGAAATTGAGCAATATTGCATCATATGGTAACCCCCTGTAGATGAGGATTCCTGGAACGAGGATGACGTCATCAGAATGGAATTTTGTTTACCAGGAATTATTTAACATTATATGAAATGTGAGACGTCTGACGCACAATGTCGGCAAGAGTCAAAGGGGAATTTTTTAATTAAAATGTTATTTAGAAGCAATAAATCAAATTTATATTGTCAAAACAGGATGTAGCTGTAGATAAGGATTCCTGGAACGAGGATGACATCATCAGAATGGAATTTTATTTACTAGGAATTGTTTAATATTATATGAAATTTGATACCCCCTGATGCATGATGTCGGCAAGAGTCAAAGGGGATTTTTATTTAAATATTTATTTTAGGCTGGCGCAATTGCGCAATATTATGCCATGGCATATTAGAAATGTTCATGCGCTGCTGAAACCTGCTTAAACTTGCAAAATATAACCTTGAAAGTATTTAAACCCTAAAAATAATCATATCACATACGCACCCCGACTTCAAAGGTACCGACTATTTTTCTCATTTTAATTAAATATTTATTTTGGCTGGCAATATTATGCTATGGTGCATGAGGAATGTACATGCACTCTTCTTCTGAAACCTGTTTAAACTTGCAAAATATAACCTTGAAAGTTTTTACGCCCTAAAAATAATCATATCACATACGCACCCCGACTTCAAAGGCACTGACTTTTTTTTTTCTCAGAATTATCTTGACAATAACAAGCAATTATATACGGGGGTTGAAATGCAACACCACCGTCTACGTCATCACCTTATCTCCCGGGCGGCGGCTCACGAGGGATGATGACTCATCTTCTAGCACTCTTAACTTCCCTCACACACACGCTATATAAATTATATTATATTATATTATATGTTATATTATATTATATTATATTATAATATAATTTATATTATATTATATTATATTATAGATGACTCATCGCCTAGCAGCCTGCATATCTAGACTCCGTCTTAATATCCAGACTCCGTTCTAATCGTACGGAAAAAAGTGAGTTAGAACCGGCCCTACCTATCTACTTTCAAACTATCAATTCCAGAAAATAATATAGATAGAATTCGAAAGCTCGACTTAACCTCTAGGTCACTTTATATGTGTTTAATTTTAAATCTTTAAAAGGATTTCAGGATAAATATTTTACGTGTAAAGTCAAAAACTTGATCTAAGGGGAAATCCTAGGTGAATCATACCTTTTTTACAACTGAAATGAATTATTAGTGTGGAAGCTAAAACGAGTATACTTCAAAATTATCATCTCTGAATTTCAGTGCACACTGTATATGAAATTCAATGTACATAAGGAGAAAAAAAACTTCCAATACATGTGCACTTATGTTCGGTCAGATTTTTCTAACAGTGAGTTAATTGTCATGAGCGAGAACTTTTGAACATTATTGAAAAAGTTCTAAGACAGAGTGGCTGAAAATTTGTCCATTTTTTCAAAATTTTGTCCTGAGCAATAATATTTTAACACTTGAGTTATAATCCTGCAACATTTTAAATATAGAATTTTTAATAAATGAAAGATAACCATTTTAAACTTATTATTCTTGGTAGTTATTTAAAATGCTTCTTTTATAAATTCTCTTTCTGTCCCTCATTTCCAGGTTTCCGTAACCTGCGACCACTCTGATTAAAGATACATGAAAATAAGTTATTTGTAAAATGGTTAGGTTTTAATGATTATTATAATAGTTATAATAGATAAATAGTGCATGTAAGCCTCTACGTAATAAACTGTTAATATTAGGTTTTTGGGAACAAATTTTTACCAATTTTAAATTGGAATATGAAACCAAATGAAGTTACTGCTCAAATGAAAAGGTTTTTTTTTATCGTGTATATCAAAAAGATTAAACTAATGGGTAATTATAAGAAACGCAAAAAATCGTAAGTATAAGCACGGTTTTATAAAAGGTTACACTAAAAATTTGGTAATGGAAATTTTCGTAATTAATCAAATGATAATTCAGAACTAGTTACATATATTCTTGAATACTATCAGGATACAAGCTTATTGCTTGTTTGACATGTCATCAAACTTATGGTCTTCTTACACTGATTGCAATCATCAAGCTATTGGAATCAAACCAAACGAAGTTACCGCTGACAGAAAAGAAAATTTTATTGTGAATATCGAAAATTTTTAAACTAAACAGTAATTACAAGGAACCAACACATTTAAAACGAGAGAAAACCTATGTGTTGGAAAGTATAAACACATGGAAAAAAGATTACACTCCAAATTGGATAACAGAAATGTTGACATTTTTAATGAGAGCAATAACTTTCAAAAGTTAAACACTCTGACACTAGTAAGAAAGCTTGAAAGTGAATCGTATTTAAAGTAGTTTGAATTCGATTATGAAGTTTGGCATCAATGGTTTCTCAATTTATAGAAACAAAATTTTAATAAATTGAAGAAAAATTAATATTCATTTCATACCGTGTGAAGCTGTTTTAAGTAAAAATACAATTCTTTATTTCAATCTATGTTTTGTCAATGAGTCAAGTAATCTGCTGGTATCGATAGGCGGCTTGTACATGTTTTTTCTCGTGTTCTAATATCATTTCATTTTGAACATGAATTTCACGAAAATTTTGTATTTTAATTAGAATGACGTCATTTGAATGGAATTTTGTTTATCAGGAATTGTTTATTATATGAAATATGTCACCTATGGCATAATATGCTGCCCGTGGGCATCAAAGGGATTTGGAAACCATTTTTTTTAATTTAATGTGACGCAATTGCAATAAGCATTTAATACAAGTTATTTCATACACCGCTGAAAGTTCTAGAAGCTATTATGCAACACTGGTTCATTATATCTGATTTTAGTGAACAACCAGTGCATCAATAACTCTAAAATCAACATGTCTAGACTAGTCTAGATATTATTATTATTATTATTATGTTCTACATAGTGACATCGATTTTTAGAACACAGACTCCAATAATGCTTTAGCAATAAATGAAAGAGCTCTCAGTCACATCTCTTATCTTATGTTCACGCTCAAAACTCCACATGGGGATACAGAATTTAAGATCCTGAATACATGACCCACCAGAAGAAATACTTTATTTCTTTAGGTGTCTTTCTTGTACCTATACTATTCAATTAACTTTTTAATTTTTTCAAATTTTAATGATATTACCATTCAAGTTCTAGAAGGTTCTACATTATAATCGTCGTACCCATAGACACACGTAAAATGCATTTCTCACAATTGAGTAGTATCATTTGATGACGCCATCAAAAAAATATTTTATAAACTTAGCACGGACACGAACCACTACAGCTGCAGAATTTTGTATTTGTATTTATTTATGAAAAGTTCCTAGGGCTAAATAGCCCTATAAGGAACAGGTGATACATATTAAAATTAAAATATGACAGCGATCGATTTGTACGATTGAAATCAAAAATAGGTATTTAACAAGAGTAAAGAAATAAACTATAATGCACATAATTAGATAAACTAGATAAACTAAATAATTGGATGTGGGCTATCAACAGAAGGATACTATAAATATACATACGCAAATATACATACTTAAAAGTAAATACGCATTCATATACACACCCATATATATTTTTAATTAAGGATTTATGTGTTACCAATGTGTGATTTCAAGGGTAGGATTTGATGTGTTAAATAAGTAACCAAAAAGGAGTTTTCTAAAGACAAATTGTGAAGGTGCATTTCTTATGCTTATAGGTAGTTTGTTCCAAAGGCGAGCACCACGAATAACAAAAGACCTTTGCATTTTACACGTGCGTTGTGGCTGAATTTTCAGTACTGTTTTGCTTTTACGGAGTTTGGAATGTGTTGGTTGATCTTTGTCAATAAAATGAAAGAGATTAAGAAGATAGCGCGGAGCTTCATTACTGAATAGGCTATAAAGTAAATTACCCATAAGAAATTGTCTTCTTTTGGCGACATTAAGAAGTCCTGCTCGTTCTCTATACTGAGTAATATGTTCACTTTTAGGGATGTTATAGATGAACGGAATGCAAGCATTAATCCTAGCTTGCCACACCTCCGCGGAGTAACACGCTTGCCACACTGGGGTGTCGGCCATCCCAGTCGTAAAAACTGTAATAAAAATTAACTATTGTATATTTTTCTTTGAAAATTGGTATGGAACTTCTGAAAAACTTACTTTACAAGATCATATAGGTTATATAGCCAAAATTTCAATTTAAGTACACTAAAAAATGTGCAGAAGCAAAAAAAAAAAAATGAAAAAGTGACAATTTTTACAAAAAAATCATATTTTTTATATTTTTTAATGTTAAGGGCTAAAATTTTAGCTGAGTTTTTCAAATGATGTGTCACTATAAGAAAAAAAATATTAGTTCACAGGATCGTCCAACAAAGGTATTTATTATGAGTTATGAGGAATGAAGGACGAAATTTTACTGGAGAAATTAGTTATGCATTTTTGCCAAAAAATTATATTTTAATTAAAATGATTTTTATTCTGAAGAAAAACTAATCAATTTGAAGTATAATAGTAATTTTTGACATGCCTTACTCAAAGCTCGATATTGCGCACGCTAGCGTATGCTATATCAAGCTTTGCACACGTCGTATCAAAAAATACCGATCGATACATGTGCGAGAATTAACCTTGTGTACATTTCACACAAGGCTAAAATAACATA
Organism: Andricus quercusramuli; assembly: GCA_932178445.1. Taxonomy (NCBI): domain Eukaryota; kingdom Metazoa; phylum Arthropoda; class Insecta; order Hymenoptera; family Cynipidae; genus Andricus; species Andricus quercusramuli. Next base: position 9,108 of record CAKNXH010056255.1, read on the forward strand.
TTTTATTACTATTTTCTTCACTCTGGAATGAAAATATACTCGTAAAAAAACTCAAGCCGAAAAATCAATTTCGATCATACTTGCCACACTGGGGTGTTTGCCACCCCACGCAACTTCGAACAGTTACCACAGACGCGTAAACTAGTGCAGCGCTATGCCAATGCCCTGAATAGGTACTGGCCGTCTCGAGTTATTGGCAAATATTGATGTAAAGCGATTTCCTTCACGTCTAGGTACTTACAATTAAGAAAAAAAAGCCTGGGGTGTAATCCATCCCAAAAAGCAAAAGGGTTAAGCGTACGCTCAAGCTTAGCATTCAGCTCATCAGTAATATCGCCATATACCACACAACCGTAGTCAAAGAAAGGAAGGATTGAGTTTTTAACTAGGAGGATACGCGATGAAGTAGGAAGTGATTCTTTGTTCCTGTTAAGCTGTTGAAGGACTCTAAAGGTTTTCCTGGAAATATCCGCCACTTTTTTTCAATGTTTGTATATTATACATAGAACCATAAAAAGAATGTATAGGCCATAGCTGGAGTTTAAGATCGGCCGATGACTGTTTATTGTTAAAAGTTTCTTATCTGAAGTTCAGGCTAGACACCGCGTCGCCAATATTTGCTATTTTTCACATTATTATGAGACATTATTGCTTTCTCCGTCTTAAAAGTCTAGAAAATTCTAGACGTTCGAAGAAAATCCTTTGATATTTGCAGGTGACCCGATAGATAATGGAAAGACTCTTGGCAAAAGAATGTGGCCTCGATATGAAATAATATCCCCTATGCTTAAAATCAAAGGAATGCTTTCATAAAACATAACGAGTGATTAGACTTCATGAATGCTGCGTATGCTACGGTTTTTAATTTAGCAGGCGGTCCCCGATCGATAAGAGAAACGGAAGGAGTCTTGAGAAAAGAATAAATTAAAATATTTCGTACGCGCTTCAATTCGAAGCAACGTTTTTCATATACATAACCAGTGAGGGTCAGAGGGTCAACGCATTAAATGTCACCCTGAAAGCCTCATTTCACACCATACGTTGATCAATTTCGAGAAATCTCTTACACACTAAACAAATAGCCTTCAAATTCCTTCTAGAAGCTTCCGAGGTCAATCACCTTACGGAATTTTTAGATATACCTTCAAAAATATATACCCCCTTATCAATTCTGAGAAATCTCTCTTGCGCACTGAACATATAACCTTCAAATTCCTTCTAGAAGCTTCCAAGCCAACCACCTTACGAAAATTCTAGATGTCGGTAACATGTCGGTGCAGGGATCTGTATCCAGAACTCCCCCTGTTATATTACTCATATTACTGGAACTTCGTCTTTACTCTGGCAAAATATGTTTTAATAGGAGAAGCCGGAGTCTGGCCCAGCAAAGGCGCATCACTGGGCCCAGTGTTACTTTTACCACGGCAAACCATGTTTTAAGAGGAAAAGCCAGAGTTCGGCCAAGTCTCGGCGCACTGCTGTTCCAAGCTTCGTCTTTACTTTGGCTAAACATGTTTCAATAGGAAAAGCCCGAGTCTGGCCTAGCAAAGGTCGGAATTAGGTGCCAAGTACAGGCCAAAGCATTTATTCAGATCACGGTGCGATATTGACGGCCGAGGTTGGGCCGTTAGCCAGTACTGGCTAACGACTGGCTCCACGATCGGCGAAGTACTATGCCGAATGTATAAATACTAAAAAAAAATTTTTAATGCATTTAAAAATATGGTTCATGTGTTCTAAAATATCTGAGAACTGTAAATACAACTGTCGCGAATATAACCTTTTTTCCTGTTCTTTTTTTTTTAAGAAAAAAATTCTAAGTTCCATCTTCATGTAAAATTGTAAATGTTCAGAAAAAATATTTTATGCCAGTCTTAAACGTTTGTAAAATGGTCTAAAACACCCAAAAACCAAACCTTACACGGAAGTTTAAAAAAATTTGTTATTAAAAAATTGTCAAAGTTCTCGATCAAATTTCTAAGTTCTGTTGTTAAAAATTTGTAATGTTCCTAAAAAATTAGATTTTCTTTCATTGCAGAAAGTTGTAAAGTAGTCTAAAACGCGAAAAACGAAATATTACACGAAGAAAAATTGTAATCGATATAAATGATTTATTTAAAAATTATTTTATTGATATTCCTGTTAACAGTTAGTATATTTACATTTACATAACGTCGTATGATAATAAATATATAATTAGAAAAAAAGAGTTTAAAATTTGGTGTTTTAACTTTTTAGAGCTGTAACTTATGAAGATGGCTTTTTCGTCGAGTTTCAACTCGTAGGTTTAGCGCAATGGTTAAGACTCCCGACTGATAGGCGATACATTTAGGTGATGGCGGCCAGAATCTGGGCAAGAATTGGCCGCCAAGTGCATACCGGAGTTATCATTCCAGCAACGGTACGATATTGGCAGCCGATCTTCGGCAATATTTTTGCCGATACCGGGCCAGTGCTGGGCCGTATCTAACTTTGCACTTGGGTTATTTCATATTCCTACACTGTTAGAAAAATCTGTATGAGATTTAATATACATGTGTGTGAAGCAAATATGCACTACCGCTACTGAAATGTAAAATACATGGGTGTAGCGAATTTAATATACATGGGTATTAAATTTAATATACAGGTCGGTATAGCAGTGTGCATGAAAACTCAAAGTGCTTTCATTTCTTTCAATCTTGTCAAATATTCGCAATTAAATTAATAATCTAGAATTCGCCG